>JAQZBX010035762.1:0-24442 GCA_029593785.1 Cabassous unicinctus
CAGAGCCAAGTTATCCAGCACTGCCACCAAGCAGGAGCTTTTTAAATGATTCAGGGAAGCATAGCTTTCATTTAGGTTTGTGCCCTCCAGTCTGTTTATACTGGTCGATACACTTGTCTGAAAAATATAATGGATTAGCACATCATTCAACAAGCTAGTCAGAAGGCAAGCTCAAGGCGACAGACACCAAAAAGTAAATTACAGTCAGTAGTAGGGGTAGGCCATGCCTAGAGCTAGGAAACATCGTATCAGCACAAAACCTGTGTTCTCTGAGAATGGTGGTGGAACTGAAAGGGATGAAAAATTTACACTCAAATATAATAAAACAATCAGCTCTACCAATTCATATGGTACTATAAACTGTTTGGTTTACGATATCAAATGCAAAGGAAATCTGGCACTCCCAACCGTCCCACACATTATAAACTCAGCTGGAAACAGACATGGATGGCATTTGTTTCATTTAATAGGCCCACTTTTGCAAGCAGGCGTATATCATGGATTACTTTATACATTCCATTTACATATTTGTAAAATGCCAGTTTGCCACAGGTTTGTACTCAGCAACCCAAGGGCTAAGGTGGCTATAAAGAATCTCTTTATTCTTTCTTAGCTTCCTCTCTCTTTTCCACCCTCTCTCCTTCCTCCCCCTTTTTCTCTTTCTCAAGAAACAAAAAGCAGGATTGAGACAGTCTCAAAATCTAGAATTTATATTTTCTATATCATCTACTTTGATGTGAACCAAATCACCGTGGCAGATATAAGTCTAGTTATAATTATTAAACAGCTTTCTATCTTATGATCACTGACATCTAAAAACAATGATCAGAAATAGACTTTAAAAGCCCAATAACATTTTTCATTTTCACCATTAACAAATACTCCAAAGAACAAAGCAAATAAATCACTCCCCTTACCAAGAGCTCACCGTAGGACTGTAATGTTCTTGGACATTGTACCTCCAAAAGGAGGCCCTTTTTGCCAATTATGTCTGAATTGTGTGTAAAGACAAATGAAAGAGAAAAGGAATGTGGAGGCCTCAGTATTCAGATGGAGCATTAAGGACAATAGGAAAACTTGTGAAATTTATAGATCTGCAAAATTACTCATCAGATGGGCTGCTTATATGTGATTTAAGGGAAGAAGGAAAAGAAGCATGGACTATAGAAAATACTTTCTCCACTTTTCCCTATCTATACAAATGATCAGATGTTAGCAATGGGCACAACCCTTGAATCTTGAAACTTTCAATAGACTTGTCCATCAATTAAAAGTGGAAAGGTCATGTGCAGCAGGCTGCATTCAGGTGGCTACATTAAATGATACTAGTTAATTGCATGAGGTGCTGGTCCACAGTTGAATCCATTGCTCCCCCTAGAACACCCTAAGATTTTGTTTCACTGGCAGCACTTCCGATTTGGCAGAAAAGTGTCAGAATTACCCTGGCCTTAAGCCCTTGACTGACCTTTCCTGATCTTTCCACATGCCTGGCTCCACAGGTACTCTGGCATGTCAATCAATTGCACCACTGTATGGATGCACCAAGGCTGGCCAAGCCTAGCAAAACGAACTATGTAGTCTTCTGGCCTCATCTTTAGCTGGTAAGTGACGTCATGAACTCTCTCAAAACTGATCTCTCTCCTTCTCCATTCCTACCTCCAAATTCCATTCACCTCCTTCTCTCCAGCAGAACAAGAGATATCCTCACTATTTCCAAGGTACAGGCCTACCCTTTTCCTCAATATCAAGTTTCTCCTATTGAGACCTGAGTCCAATGATCATCCTTCTCTTGAATCTTTATTATTTTTTGTCTACATGCCCCATCTCTTCAACCTAATGTTAAAGTTGTCTCAGCTTAAAAATTAGATCCATTAATACTTGCTCTCTCCCAAACCACTTTTCTCCCTCCCGTTGTACCTCCCTTCTTTACCACCAAACTGCTTGGAAGAGAGGCCAACCCTGGTTGAACACATTTGTACTTCTCACTCCTCAACCCACTGCATTTTGCTTTCAGCCTTCACTAGTGCTATTGATGATATGCAAATCAATAGTGCTGTTCTAACTGATGGGTGCAATGTTTTTGTTTTTGTTTTTTTCCTATCATAACATTTTAACTTTTGGTCACTGTTGATCACATCCTCTCCGAAAATCTCTTCCTTTGAATTTCCTAACAGCAACTTCTCACGGTTCTCCTTGAGGAGGATACTCTCCAGATTGCTCTCTGATAATCTGTGCTTCATCTAATGTGCTGGCTGCTCCTCTTCTTTCACCTCTCAGTAAATTGGGATCTTCCCAAGGCCGCCTCCTCAGCTCCTTTCTACTTGTACTGCAAGTTCTCCCTGGTAATCTCATCTCCCTCTTTCAGGTCCAGATATAATCTACATGCTATCCACTTGCAAACCTATGACTTTGAACCCAACTACTTTCCTGAGCTCTGAAGCCCATCTATTCAAAATGTTCTCAAGCTTCTCAAATGCCACTTGTCCAAAATGGAACTAAGTTTCAAAAGTGTTCTTTCTGCTTCCCATCCCATTTGGTCAGTTACCAAGGCACTCATCTTACCTGAGAGGTTGGCCTCTCAAATCCATCTTCTTATTTCCACTGGCCCATTGTATTGCAAGCCTTTTCCATCTCTTTCCTGGAGTATTTATCAGTCCCTTAATTGGAAGATGCCATCCATCTTCCAAATTTTACCAGAATTTTTTTTTCTGAAGTACAGATCTATTATTGTATTTTTCCCTTTACAACATTTTACGGTCACTCAGGGGCTAAAGGAGAAAGTCCAATTTCCTTAGCTTCCTCTGACAGGGCCCTTTCCAATTTTGTCTAGTCATAAATTTCCAGATTTGTCTCTTGCCATAAGAAATGACTTTGCAGGTATGCCTCCCTTTGCCTGTAAAACCAACTTCCACTTTTCCAAGTGGAAAATGCCTACCTATCTGTCAAAGCCTGACCTAAAGGTCATTTCTTTTGTAACTCCTTTGCCAACTTCTCTAAACAGAGTTAGTAATCCATATTCTCTGTTTCCATGGGTTAAATGCATCTTTCTATTAAACTTCTGACATTCACTATTTATTAAATTATTTGAGACCTACTATGCGTAGGTCACTATAGCTTAGTTGCCATGACGATGTCATCTTGAAGACAACAGGTCCTTGAGAGGAAGGACTAAGCCATTCATATTCATCTTTATAGACTTAGTTTCTAGTAGAGTTTTTGGCAGATGTGGGTCACTTAGTAAGTGTTGGCTGAATGCAGACAAGCATGAATGCACGGTAAGAGCTTGAAAAATATCACAGGTGCCCTGGGTCTAGGCCCATATTATTCATTCCTGGGCCCTGCTACTCAGTCTTGGAATATTTCTAGTAATGTTGAACATCAGAATTTTCAGATGTAATTTTTACCAATGTTTCTGAAGTTCATTTTTTATTCATTGGCCTTATGTGATTATTTTATGGTTCTGAGCAGGAGGACGCTTAATTACTCCAAGTCTGTTTCTCTTAACCCATGAAACTTGTATAATTCTACTTGCTAATTGCCCAAACTGCTCAGAAACAGCAAAGCAATAATGGTTGATGGTGAGGGTGCTGGAGTCAAGCTAGGTGGGTATAAATGCTAGTTCTGTCACTCATTAGTTGCATGACCTTGAGCAAGCTACTTAACCTCTACGTGTCTCAGTTTCCTTATCTGTACAATGGGGACAATAACTGCATCTAATAAAAGTTAGGATTATAAACTTTAATGCAAGTAAAGCCCTTAGAACAGTGCCTGGGACAAGGTCAGGGCGTAATAAACATTAACTATAATTATTGTTAATTGTGAGGCTATAAATAGGAACAAAGTCCACAGTGTTAGGAATACTTCACAGAGAGGGCATCAAGAATGGACCTCAGATGGTGGAGAACTTTATACATCTTCAATGTGTTTCCTACATTTTAGATCCTCAGATACCCTATTGAAATGTTTGGGAAATGTAATAAACATGAATTGACTATTTTTAAATGTCTAGAGTCAATAAAATCAGTATCTATTCTCTAGAATGAAATATGCTTGTTAAAAAGAAAGTCAGTCCGTCCTTTGCATTAGCCTGGAATAAAAGGGTAACAATCAGGTATCGGGGAGAAGTACAGTTATTGACATCACTGACCTATAAACTTATCCCCTTCAGCATGATATACAGCACTTCAGTACCATTGTTTTTGTATAATTGCTATTACCAAAAGCCTTTCAATTTCGAATGCTCAAACGAGAGCAATTCATATTTCAGATAATCTGCCAACAAGGAAAACTAATTTCAAAATATTTGATCATAAAAGTTGTCCTCAGCTTCTATGGAGATAATTTAGTCAAATAATATCAGATAATCTGAAAGCCGTCTTAGCAGGAAATTGCTAGGGACTCACTCCATCTAAGCAGCATCCATTTGCACTTATATAAATGTACTGAAAGTGTAGGAGACTTTGACAGCCTGCCATATGTGATTTCATTCCATAGCCTACCTACTTTACCATCAAAAGTTATATCCTTTGAAGCATTGCCAGAATTACTTTACCCCAGTAGATATGCTAGATGTGCCCTTTAAAAGCCATATCATTTCTTTTCTACTCTGACTGGTTCAGGGTAGCATCTGCTCAACTAAATTCCTTTGAAGGTTAAAAATAAAATAGCTCACTTCTTCCAGGCTCCCCTACCTCTAACCCCCACCCTAGTGCTTCTGATAAAATGCTGAATGAATTGCAGAGTGCATGCATTTTAAAGAAGGACCCTGAGCAATCACTCCTCTATTTTACACTTAAGGAAAATGAAGATGCAGGTTTCTCCAAGTTTACTCATCTGATTAGTAGCAGGAGCAAGATGAGAACCCAGGTCCTCTGGTTCCCAGTCCAGAGCTCTTTATCCTAGTTCTCCTAAGACTGATAGTCGAATAGACAAAAGGCTCAAGGCAGAAACTGACAATAGGAAACACGACTGACACAGTGTCTTAATTTTATAAAAAGAAAACGAATGCTTGGATTTCATCTCCAGGAAACATTTGCTTTTTAGAAATAGTCATATTTGGCACTCTCTCTCCTCAGTGCTGCTGACAGTTGCAGTCAGTTATTACACTGTTGTGACTTGGAAGCTGATGCCCCCAAACAGATCAAAATTAGTAACATCGTGATGCAGGATTGTCTATTTTCCCCTCAGCTTGCTAATCTATGCTTCTTTTATAATTATTTTAAAAGGTACTATCTGATTTCCTGAGCACCACCCCAGGTGTTCTCAGTGATAATGAATGGATAAACATATCATACAGTGTCACGGAGCAGTTGTGACATTTTAGAAATATCTTCAGTTCAACTCCTCTAATTTCAATGTATGCTACACCCAAGGTTGCAGGCCCGTGTTTTTACTAAAGAGCTGAATGAGTCCCAGTAATTGCATGATTTACTTGTCTGCTCAAGTGAAAAGGTTTTGAAATGTACTGAAATGGCACAGTCCTTTCTTGGTCTTTGCAAGCCCTGCAATGTCAATTTTAATTAATGAACTGGAAAAATTATGTTGTTTTTTTTTTATTTCAGGGAATTGGTTCACAGTCTCACCTATTATTTTCCTTGAATTTGCATCTTCTGTCATCAGGGATGTGCAGACTTTTCTAATTCATATGGATATGTAGACAGGACATCACAAGCATGCAAAATTTCTACTGCACAGCAGTTTGAAGTGATCCTGGACGACTAGAATGAACAGTCTGATCATGTTTCCCTCGTCCAGATGACCAGGTTGCAAACACGATTCCCATTACAGTTGGCAACCAAGGAAGAGGAGATCCCCAGGCTTATTAGGGGTGGTGAACTCCGCCTACTCTTAAAAAGTCTTGTGTCAACAGACTCTCATTTTCCACATTCTCATTTCTGATTCATCTTAAAATGGAAAGTCTCTGAACACTTTTCATGTTTGCGCCTCTCTCCCTTTCCTTCACCCCACTTTTGCTTTTGTCCAGCTGATAATGATTCTATGCACAGACCTTTAAAGGCAAGAAAGGAACTCACCATTTAAAGGAACACAAAGAATCTTTATTTAGTCATTTGTAATCTTGCTGGTTTTAATGTTTCTTAAAACAGAGCAAGCCTATACCTTCCATGGGAAACAACCAGATCCTAACTGATGCTACCATTCCTGCCTTCTGGAAACATTTCTTTGTGTTACCCATATACATTGCCAAGTGCATTTTGTGCAAATGTTTTCTTCAAGCTTTTGATAAACATCCAGTTTAGCAACTAGGGACTTTGATTAACCAGATCTAAGCATCTAATAAAGTATGTTAGGAACGAACATTTGAAAGTCAAGCTGGACTATACAGAGTGATAAAATTCAGAGGTTCATGAAACCATCCCTTATGTATATGCTCCTTAAAACTTTAGCTCTTTCCTACTCAAGAGGCAATTTTCCACTGTTTCTTTAGCAAAGCATTACTAAAAGGCCCATACTTCTAAGACAATGCCCTCATTTGGGAGAGAGGTCAAAGGGGGATTGCTTGAAATAAAGCTTGCTTCTCCAAAATCTGGAGGAAAAACTAAACGGAATCTATGATTTTTTTACTTGACATCCAAATGGTGTATTACTGACATACTTCCGAGATTTACCAAATGCCACACTGAGCCACAAGTGTTCTGTGTCACATCCACCAAGGGTCTTAAATTGCCCTGCAAACGACCACATTTCAGATGACTGTTTTCCTTCCCAGGGAAAACTTCTTTCTCCATACAGTCTCTTGCTCTCAAAAAGTTTGCATAGTTATTGAAAGAAATAGATTTAATCTGCCAGTGTATTAAAAATTAATGGCATCAGATAAAGTTTTTGTCTTATTATTGAATGTGGTAAATTTGGTGCTGTAGGAGGCTGAAAGGGGGAGGAGACACCCAAAGGAAAACAGCATGTTTTAGTGAATCATTTTGGTGCTTATTTATATCAACGGGCAAAAAATGCAGTAAGCACACAAACCAAATCAGAGAGAAACCAATTTTGTACACTTATTTACGTATATAGGCATGTGAATAGACATATATTTACACAAGTATACAGCCAAAATGCCTTAAATTATTGGAACAGTTGTTATCACACTCTTTAAAAATGACTATTTAGGAAAAAGAGATTGCATCTTTGGACTGTCACCCAAAGGAGGGAGAGGGAATAAGAATGATAAAAAGTCACAAGGCATTTGTTGTCTAAAACTGGCATTGATTTTCAGGTTATCGGCCTAGTTCTAGAACTTATGCAAAAACTTAAAGTCAATTTTCTTATTATATTTCAACTGAAATTATCACTGAAATTGTTGCTATGTTACTCCTGTCATGAAAACCATGTCTTATGTGTAAGAGCTAAAACCCAATATAGATTGAATGTGTGTGTAGAAATGAAATTTGGATTTCACATGAATTTAACGATTTTACAACCTCCTTCCCAGAAGGTCAGGTTATTTCTTATTCTTCATATGAGCAGTTTGCATTCACTCTTCACTCTTACCGAGTCCAGGCTAACTGAGGAAGGATAGCTGACTTAGGTGTAGTGGTATTATTTTACATATATTTTCTATAGAAGCACCATATTATGGACCGAAATTATCTCTACTTTCCAACTTTGCATAATAAAATAAGCCACTAAATTAATACCGTATAGGAAATACTGCTTGACAGGCAGAGAAACGTACATTGCTTTCCAGAAAACTGGGGACATTATACTGCCAATGCCTGCATGAATAATACATGGGTTAATTCAGAAAAACACCGTTTCATTATTTAAAAATGAATAAATTAGGGACTTAGAATGATGACTAAATTTTCTTCTTAATCTTACTTTTACTCAGTGCTCTACTTTAAAAATGAATCTGAAAATACAGTTTTACCCATACAAATAAAACAAGCTAGCTCCTGACAAAGTATTTTTTCTGACTTTAAATTTCCTGATCCCACATTGAAAACACTGAGTTTTATTTTTTTTTCCCCCCACTGGCTCACATTAACTCCAGAGATTAAGAAGCAATGTAGAAGGTTTTCAATTTATACATTTGAAACTGGTGAGCCTATCTTTTATTGCTCTGAGATTCTGTGATTTACTCTAACTAGAAAAGCCCCCTTTGCATAGAGAGTTCCTGTGTTTTAGCATCACTGCCTGGAAAAATATGTTCAAAGGAAAAAATAAGAAAAACATGATTCTCTTGTACAGTGATGCAAATATCTTTCATTTACTTTCAGAGATTTTGGTCTACTCTGAAGACCTGTTAAAAATCAGTCCCATTTGGGGACTGATGAAAACATGGAGGAGAGAAAGAAATGCACCAATGATAAGAAATTAATTTGGAGTTAAAATAAGTATAAAACCCCCACACAGTGTATTTAGGCTGAGCATAAAGTGACAGCCAGCAGATTATTCTACCGATTTCTAATGTTGGAAATTCGGATGGCATTTACTAGCATAACCTTTCAACTCTGAGCACATCAATAGAGGCCGACAGTGCCTTGAAATATGATTCCTTGCAGATAGCATATCCTCATTCATCTGACTGTGCTGCTCTGTGCTCCATTGCACAAACAGCGTCTCACCCACTTCTGAGAGGACACTAATAAAAAAGGCATCAATTTTCAGCTCTAGTACTACTGTGATCTCTTTATATGTTCGACATCCAACATTAAATTAAAATGCTGTTATAAATCCTACTTTCTGAATCTGGAATGAGTGTTGGGTTTTTGTCGCATGAGACTGCAGCAAATCTTGTCAAAAGCAAGGAAGCACGTCTTGTTCACTCAGAATTAATGTTGTGGATGAAAGAAGGAGGTAAAAGGGGTTGAATATGGTGAACTGAGGGTGTCAAAGGCAGTGGGGACTGTAGCTCCAGGGTGCCAAACCAGACAGGGCATTTGCTGCTTTTAAGTGGCTAATCAAGAATTATAATTATAAACGGCAAGCTGTGTGGCAGGAAGATTACTGATAAACAGATACACACACATACATACATATCAACGGACAATTTCTAAACATTAAAAAAATTCCCTTATTCCTCTCTGGCAGAAAAAATACTTTGTAAATACCAGTGGTCTTGAGGAAACCTCACAGATTATATCAAATCTCTTGAAACAGAGGCTGCCACCGGGATTCAAAGCCAAATAGTGCAGGGTGATGTGCTATCTGGGTTTTCTGTCATTGTTAAATAATTCTAAAGTTCCAAGAGGAATACTTGGCATGACTGCATGGGGAAGAAGGTAATATTCTAAGGAACTAGAATGTTATTATGTGTACGCATTAAGACACTTTCAGAACCTTTTCTATGTAAAGTTTATATGGAAAGAGGGGAGGGGGAAATCCCTGCAAGAACAAGGAAGAAAGAAGCTGGTAAGGTTTTTCCATGTTGCTAAAGAAAGGGGAAACATCATAGAAGAATGTTAGGGATTTTTCCTTCTCTTTCTTATAAAAAAGATCCCTGCCAATTTAAGATAGCATCTAAGAACTGTGCAAACTAAAAGGTAAGCAGGCTTCAACAGAGATATACAGAGTGCAGAGCTATGCTCTTCTGCCTGGCTCATTCATAATTATGGATGAAATAAAGAGGCGTGTTTGCCTATTTGGGAGGGTGAAATGGAAGGAAAAGGGGGAAGAGTGAGCAGTTCAATATCTGGATCGAACAGAGGAACTTTTCCCCCTAAGGATCCTGCCCAGCGGAACCTTGACATGCACAAAGTCAGAACGTAGACAAAGTTGCCCTGGTGAGAACGATAAGGTCACCCGTGGGATTGCTGAGATTATCTCTGTCAAGCACTCGGACAGCATGCAGTCAAATGATGCATCATGCAGTCATTTTCGGGGGGGAAAAATCAATTTCTTCACCAGGTCGCTATTTGCTTTTCAAAGTGCCCTTGTAGGCCTTCACCACCAAGCATTTATCAATTTAAATGTTGTAAATTGATAATGTGCCACTGTGCCTTGTACTGTTTCTGAATTATTTTGATACTTTTATTTTCTCAATAGTCTCTAAACCCTCAGAGCTTGCACATTCAAAACGACATATTTCTCTGTTACACCAAAAAGTGGTGAACTTTTTATGATTAGTATAGGAGAAAAATGCAGATTTCCTGAAAACAAAACAAAACAACAACAACACAAAAAACCGCACGAGTTGCAGAAAATGACACATTTTTCTTCCTTTTTAAAAATTAAGGTTATGCTTATTGGAAAGACTCTAAAAGGGAGAGGGTGTGCAGAACAAGCGATATTTGGAGTGCTATATGTATTCATTTAGGTGAAGGAACCCCAGCCATCCTAGTCTTGCATAAATTTAGAATACCAATTGCAAAAATGCTAACACTTGGCTCCATCATTATAATCCCTCTGCTGCGTTGAAATAATACCTTTTTTTTTCTTTTTATATTCCAGCTTTCTAGGATGTGATGATGCCAAACAAGAGTAATAACTTGTAAGGAAAGCTAATGTCTTCTTTTTTTCACCCTACTAAAGAAATATATATCTTTTACAAGCACGGAAGCGAGGGCATTAACCACATACTAACCTCGACTTGATTTGCATTGAAAAGCATAGAATGGAAGAGTTGAGGCTTGCACTTTGGAAAAGCAAAAGAAAGACATGGCAGTTGCAAAGCATCTTTAACCTCCAGTGATTTATTGGCCCTCAGCCAAGTTATCAGGGGAATCTAATTCTTCTTTATTATTCAAATAAACCACATTTGGCACCATGGTTCCCTTTCAGAATAGCTTCACAAATAGACTGAGCGCTGTCATTTATTTGACCTTGTACTTGTGTGCTGTAGCTGTAATTTTATTTGCCATTCTATATAACAAATGCAGAGAAATCTAAAATACGGAGATGAACAACAGAACGGGGAAAGCAGTTTATGGTAAATATATCTGCATGACTTAAAAAAAAAAAGATCAGATTTAAAACAACCATTTACCCCTTTTCACCTTCACCTCTATTAGCTCTTATTATATCTGCAGCCACCCTGCCCCTTTCAGCAAGCTACCTTGAAACAAGCCAATTTGTAACCTTGTCTGCAGCTACCTTCTGGCTGGCTTACAATAGCAAGGAGATATCTTATATGAGGGTGGGGAGTTGGTGAGGAGAAGGGAAGAGACTTATTATATGTATGCTGGGCACTAGAGGCAGTGAGGGGTGATTAGGACACATTTCAACAGAGGACTTAGCTGGTATGTAGGGTATTTTCTAATGATATCAGAACTTTAAAATTCCGTTTATTTCCCAGTTTGTTCTAGATTTCACTTTTGTTTTAAACAGGGCTCTATGTTAACTTGAAAATATTTTGTTGGCATAGGTGTGCATCGGAATCATCTTTCACGTCACTTTCAAGGAAAAATGTTTTTAGGAGTCCATTTTTATCCTCTGGGTAACTTGAGAGCCATGTCCTCTGCTCTGGCAACTAACTTAAATGTCAGGATTTATAAGAAAATGTGGGGTTTAAGTATGGATGAGGGAAGCTGATTCAAAATGATATAAACCATCAAAGTAGTTGATGTGATTGTGAGGCCTGTATGCCAGAACATAACCTTAAGATGATCTTCTGTGTGTCGTCAGCTGAAGGGGTAACTGGCTGCCGCTTGCTTATGAGACTTGCAATATGCCTGCCATGTTGGTTAAGTGGGTCATTACAGCCTTGCTGTGAAAGTGGGCTTCAATGGAAGCAAATCAGTATGTCGTTATCCACATGCTAGCCCCTAGAGAAATCCTCTGTGAGAGCTATTTTTAGATTTCAGTACCAGGAATAACTTTGCTTTCCTTAAGAAGCTGCTATGCTTCCTTAATTTTGATGGTTGACTACTTTGACTTTTTTGCTTTGGCTGCCAGGAAGCTCACATTTAAAGTTGTAGCTTGATTAGTTCATTTGTACCCCTCCTTATAAGCCTCTATTTGTGTTCTATTATGTGGTATTAGGAGATTACTTACTTTTTTAAACTTTTTTTTCCCCAAATTCCCTAGTTCTATTTTGTCATTGTTTATATTGGCATTGTTTATATAAGCTATTCAAATCCTTTGTGGAATGAGGAGGGTATAAGCCAACAAATATATCTTTCTCTGAGCTTCAACTCTTACATCGACTAGAAATGCTTCTTGTTCATCAGGTAAAGTCTCTTGTGAATTCTATGGTGATTAAGCCCCTTATGTGATGGAAGAGATGTCATAAAAGCTAGATATATACCATTGAAACATTTCCAATGTTAGGAAACCAGTTTTGCTTGCTGCCTTCATTTTCACTTCCATTATGACTAGAGAGCGGTTGTCCTTAGCAGTTCTGAATGCCATCACAAGGTTTAAGAAGTTATTTGGTCCCAATGCGAACCAAACTCAGCATCAATATTTTGGGATCTTCCCTGCAGATAAAGCCTCATATTCTTACTGGGAATCATCTTTACCTACAGAAGCAGGTCAACAGTGCATATTTCTAAAACCTGAAACCTCTTCTTGGATGTTATGTTAAATACATATCTATGGCAAGGTCAAAAGGATAACTGAGGAGGTTCATACTTCATTGTGATCCACTTCATGCCCATCATCATAGGAATATGAGAACACGTTAAAGAGAATAACTGGCAGGCCCACGGCCTGGACACCAGGAGCTGTTACACGCAATGGGATATAATAGAGAAAATCCACTCAAGCTGTCTTCACACTCATCCTACACACCGGAGCTCAGTAGAAGTTTTTCCTGCTTTCTTTTCTCATGAGCCAAAAAAGAATCCTAATTCTTTCCTAAGCATAAGCCATTTTAAAGCTACCATATTTATTTACATGTTGAAGGAAAATAAAACTGAGGAAGGAATATCTTGAGAGTTAGAAATGCAGACACAGTCATGCTTTGCTATGACTACCAAACTGTGACATGCTCCCAATATTTCACAACAATTTTTCTAGATTCATCTTTGATGATACCGTTACACATTGTCTTTATTTAATGAAACAATTAAAAAAGGAAAGGAGGGGCCATTCATTTATTGGCTCCTTTTCACAGTCTAAAATTCGGTGGAATAACCACCTAGCCAAAGATGTAGAACACAAGCTCTTGGTTTGCATTTAAGTGTGGATATTTGGAAATGAGCAAATGCTTAATTGAATAACTATGAGTACGTTTTACTTTATATATTACCCACGAACACCCCCACCCTTCTACAACTGAGAAAGGGCATTGACGAAACTTGGGAAGGGTTATGTGTCAGGGACCTCAATTACCCTACTGCGATGTAGAAGCTTAACTGGTTTGGAGATACTTTCCAAACAGTTTTAGCACAGACTTTTCCCCTCAGGTTTCGGGTACTTAAAATTTATATAACATGTGCTTATCAGATTATTTTCATGTGAACCCTGTTCTTAAACTTTGGTTTTGAACTCTAAATACATAAACTGGCATATGTGAAAATCATTTGCTGCTAATTTACCCTTCATCTTTTCAGTGGTGCAACGTTGCCAAATGAAGACCCCTGTTTCATAGCTCCTAGCCTCGACCTGCGTATTTGAGCCTTTCTGCTTACGCTGAACACATCCACCACAGAGAAGGCAACAGCACATTGTGGGCAGGGTCTACCCCTGGCTACGTCAAGATGCTGACTATTGCCATGCACTTTAAAACCCACTGCATATAAAAGCAGAGGCTAACAGTGTAGAAGTTATCAAATACTCTACTACTTTACATAGCTGCTTTATTCTGCTAAAACCTCAATTATTTGTCTCAGGTTTTAGGAAAAGATCGGCTCTGTACAATAGTAAAGAAGCAATGAAATAAACCTCTTTTAAGGAGAAACCAGTACAGGGTTAAAGCCAATTTTTTTTCTTGAACAGATGATATTTCAGATGGCCACACTATTCCAGATGCATCAATTTCCTTGAAAATCCAATCCATATATGTGCATATGCTGTGCTGGCAGGAGGACTGACTGAAATGGCCAAAACCCAAGAGCTAATATTCTTTTGGCCAGAATAATGCAATTATTATTTTCCTAGCTATCAGTCTAAGCATACAGAGCCATCTGTTATGCAAAGCAAACATACACATCTCAATTACAGAAAATGCAGTTGCCTTGACAGAATTTGGATTACACCACTAACCAGGGCTGTAAAATGTGACTTGAGCTAGTATATAATGGATGCTTTTCAGGAGTTCCCTAATTAGCATTTACCTGCTTAAACTAATTATTCATCCCTCTTCTTTACTGGCTTATTAAACTTCGTTGGATACTACATGCAGAACAGATGAATTTGGGCATTGCAGAACAACAAACAGTGGCATTTCCAGTTCTATATGGTATTAACAACATGGTGGTACATCAATTTCAAAACTGGAGATTCTTGATACTCGGTCCCAAACAGATTAAGACAAGGCTTAAAGTCTATTAAAGGCTATTACAAAACCAGAGAATTCAACGAGATACAAGAATACTAATACTGAGTTAACAACAGCTCAGTTCCTATCATTTGGTTTGCTACCGTGCACATAAAATATGGTTACTCTACACTGTAGCCAATAGCCTACATGTTCTTCAGGGAAGATTGAATGGACCCTTGTTCAGATTCTCAACAGTAAATAATCAAATTTGGCAGCATTTCTCCTCCTTCCTCAACCCTCCCCAAATGTCAAATCTCTCTATTATTTCCCGACGTCGTTCTTGATTTAGCCATTACTCAGCAAACTCACTAACAGCCTGAAGGTTCCAGCCATGCTGGGTGTCTCCTCAGAGCTGCACTTTCAGAGGCAATGAATCTGTGGTAGGCTCCTCTTAAGAGTGGAGAGACAAATCTTATCTCCATCTTTGGCTACAAGGGGCAACTGAATGAGAGGTAGATTGTCCAACTTGGCAGATCATCCTAAACCTACAAGATCCCTCTGACTCAGGCAGTGTTTCCCTCATGCCAAACCACAAGGTGAACAGGGTCAAGTCCAGCCCGTCACCTGTATGGTCACAAATACCCAGATGATCAGCATTTTTACCGAGAAAACATCTGGATAATTAGATGAATTGCAAACTTTTCTTCAGGATATTTTGGCTTTCTGCAAATGCAGCATGTCTTGGAATTCAATGGAACTAAAATGTGCATGATCAAGAGGGGTATCAAGAACTAACATCTAAGATTTTGTCTCTTGCCCCGTCCAAAACTCCATCTTCCTTTCTTTTAACCTCTGACAAATATATGAGTAATTACACTGCAAATAATGAAAGGCTATCTTATTTCATGAAATTGTCTTTCAGCATTAGGAAGCATTCGCCAAGGCAGCAAAAATATATCCTTGCTGGAACCCTCCCTGCAACACATTTTAATGGTCTCTTTCAGCATTTCTTGACTCCAAATGACTCCTTGTCATTGTGTCAGCTCCCAGGATAATGCAGGGTACTCCATAAACATCCAGTAATAGGACACAAGGGAAGCACTATTAGTGTGTCCCTCTCCTACCGGGCATAGAGGTTTCAAAGTTCAAAACAACCGAGGGAAGAAACTTCATTTGTTCTCAATAAATTAATAATGATCCTTGGGAGTTGGGGAGGGGGTCTAAAGTTTTGAGCACAAGTTTATTCTGAACATTCAACACTGACACACAGGTTTCTCACTGACTACGTGAGAATAGTCAGGTGGAGCCACTAAATAATAAATTTGATAATTCATGCTAAACAGAATATCACTTGGAAAGTGATGAGGCCGAAGCAGCCTTCACAACTGCTGTTGAGAATCTAAATTGTTTTTACTTACTTGTGAGAGGCCTAGGTAGATGGAGACAGTTTCGGAAATGTACAAAAATTTTCCCTCTTGGTTTAGTGCAAATACAAATCCATCCAGGGACTGCAGAAAGAAAAATAAAGACATAAATACATTAATAAATACATATGATGAAGATTTAATTAATAAGGTATCTGATACAAAGCAACACACGTTGAACTTGAGACCATTTATCTTCATGATTAACAAAAGTCCTAAGATCTTTTAGTATTGCGTTACACATGAACAAATTAAGGCCTGAATTAAGACCATAAGCTTCCCTTTATTTCAGGGACTTTATATCTCTGTCATTTTGATCAAGATGCATTACATTTATGTATATGATAAGGTCATGCTGATTTTATGAGATGTCTGTTACCTTTATTTTTTTGGATTCAGTGGTTACAGAGATTAAATCAACAAGATTCTCCATTAAAATAGCTTAACAGGGATGGAAATTGTAATGAAACAAAAGCAAAAGGGTTCTTATATGAAAAGCAAGTCAAATCACCACTCGAACTACAATGGGCATCAATAATTTGCTAATTGATAAAGGATTATGCCCTGCTTGCTCCTAGGGCCTGTTGTGTTAGAACAAACAAAAAAAGTCAATATAGTATGGGTGAATGTTTATATGCTGAAACCTTTAAAAAGTGCAATCCTTCTTTGCAAAACTCTATATTAAAATTTTATTGTGATAGATCCAGTTTATATTCCAACTCTTGAAATAGAAACAAAAGAGGAAACAGAAAAAAAATTTCAAAGGATGCGACACATCTGTAACTCCTGAAACCTCAGTCCACTTTTCAAATGAAGGGTTGAAGTTTCAGTTGGATGAATGGTGTACATCATTGTGGACTCCAATTGCAATATACCACCCAAATTGAGAATAAATTTGCTTCAAATTCTTGCAAGCCAAGTCCATTTTAAAACCTCCATCATCCTTGCATCTTTTGTTTGGCATTATTTATTTATTTACTTGCTTATTTATTTATTTATCACGGCAGCTTGCACAAGTGCTGCTTGCAGAGGAAACCGAGTTTTAAAGATCAGTGGTTTTAGCATAGGTTGTGAATCTGGAAATACAAGAAATCCATGCTGGGGAAAAGGTATGTGGAAACACAAGATTAATAACATAATTTTTAAAATATAGAAAGATGGAAGTAACTTGTAACATTCAGTTAGAAATTTGCACTGCCTCAAATCTCAGTGATAATTTCAGTCTACTAAAATACTGAATGTCTTTTGATATACACGTTTGAATATATGCAATGCATATATGTATGTATATATGTATGTCCATGTGTATATGTATATATATGCTTATATGTATATATGAAATTTGGATTGCTATGCTTTCTGACCCGTTTTTACTGCCCTGCTGGTCAGAAACTGCGGGTGGCAACCAACATCCATCTCTGTTAGTGGGTTCTAAAAACAATTCAAAAGTCACATTGTATTGTTTCACAAAAGAGCAAAGAACATTATGAACAAGCTTTGGTCAAGACAGGCACAACAATAATGGCTCTACATTTAGAAAATGATATCTGCTAAGCAGTTTACATAATTGTCTCATTTAATTTCCACAAGTACCCTGTGAGGTAACTGAATTATTATGTCCATTTTACACAGACACATATTGAGGCTTAGGGAAGTTCAGCAATGTTCCTGTCCATAGGGATTGATGGAGTTAGGATTTGAACCTTGACAATATTCAATAAACTTTACTGCTATCCACTAGAAACAAAGTTTCTCTAATTGATATGTATGAATTAATGAAAAGACAAATCTTCACAGCATTTCGAAGTTTTAAATATTATACTAAGGAGGCAGCTTATCTTTTCTTAAAAATTTGTTTTGGAATAATAGAATCAAAAACATTCAAATAATAGAATCCTATCATTAGGAGTAGGAAACAAAGGGTAAGGGTAATGGATTGATGGGTTTATAAGTCACTTCCACAAGAGGTCACCTGGTTACCTTTGCTCTGTAATGTCTCCCTGTAACCTCCTAGGCAGCAGGGAGCAAAATACTAAGAGACCTGGGCTGCTTATCTTTGATACAACTGCCAAACCCTCTGGAGCCTGGTCAAGTATAACTTTTCAAGTTTAGAATATGGGATAGCGGAACCTCACTTTGAGCCAGTGCCAAGGGAGAAGAGTTTCCCTCCTAGCAGCTTGGGAATGATATCCTTTCACCATGCCCTCACCACAAGCAAGGTATCTCCTGAGAACACTCATGAGGCTTGAGGACCCTCCCCTTTTGATCTTTACTCTGGAGTAAAGGGCCTTATTAGGTTTACCATTCCACCTAACAGCCATGGCATGGTATACAATCACAGAGAATTGTGGGAGTTATTTTCTAAAACCTTAAGCCATTGTCAGACTGGAGAGACAACAGAGAAGACATCACAGAGAACTTCTAGAGGGACAAGTAACAATTAGAAGGTTGGTTGGGGAGGAGAGAAAGGACTGACCAAGACAGCACTGAGATAATTTCCTGTAATCCAAACCCTCATTTTACAGGTGAGGAAAGTGAGACATGGAGAGGCTAAATGGCTGGACAAGATCATACAGCCAACTAGTAGCAGAGGCAGGACTAAATCTGCTGCACTCTCATAGTATTATGAAAGCATTTACAATATTGTATGGTCTTGGTTGGCTTATTCTTTCAGCTCTCAGCTAGAATGAATTTCTCAAGGGTGGGTCGATGTCTTATTCATGATTGTCTAGCTGGCCCATAACAACTGCTCAATCAAGACTTCTTAAATCCAGTTGTGCCTCCAATCGTTACACCACACATGCTAGAATGACTAAGAGATGGGAATTACTTTCTACATGAATCCTTTTTTATGGTGCTATTAGATTATTTGAAAATTCAGATGCCAAAGATTTCTTATATAGTCTGGATATCTCTTGATATTCAGAAGATCAGACTTAGACTGGATTCTTTTATGTCCTTCAAATAGTCCAGTGCTGTTCTTGAATAGATGTGTCATTTGCCAGTCACACACATCCCTTCTCAATAAAGGTGACTGTGATTTTTATTATAACATTAGGTTCCTGTCTCTTGTATTCACTAAAATACTATAGGAGGTTTGGGCACCACAGACGGGAAAAGGAATAACTGGAGGCTAAACATCTGAGGCTATTAAGCAGTGGCAATCTAAGAACTGGCCAGTTTGTTTGGCAAAAACAGAGGTTTCAACACATGTTCGAATTTCCTGGTGAGATTAAAATGAGGCTATGTCTACATGAAACAAAGACATCCAGTCAATTCAATTAAAGATAGCAAATTTGGTGGGGGGAAAACAACTAGTCAGTTCAGTTGTTTGTCATCACAGAGATGTTTAAAAAAAGGTTAATTAACCATATTTTTCACTTTTATGTTTATTGTTTCAACTATATCTATAGTCTGAGACAAATACATGTAATTCAGGTTTGATGACCTTTCAAATAAAGAAAGGGATGTGAAACTCTATCATGGTTTGGCATTTGACATAGCCATTACCTTTTGATTCAGGGTTGTCTCTGACTAGTTTAGCCTTATTTTGCTGCAAAGAAAAGTTTGAAGAGTAGCATCAACATTGGTATCATTTGGGTATCTCCATTTAAAAAGGTGGGAGGAGGAAGGAAACAATCACTTGGTCTTGGGAACTAAATGTGATTAATCTAAAAGTTCTGTGGAATTTTTTTTTTAAATTGATTCAAGAATGCCATTACATATACTGTGCTCTTCAACACTGCAGGCTACTTTTAATTTTTTTTTTTTTTAACTGCCCACTGTTTGTAACAGGCACCAATTAAGATTCTGGGGTCAAGGGGTTAATTACATCTCTTACCCAGTATGTAGAACTTTCTGATTATTAACTAAGGTTGGATTAAGATGAAAAAGAACCTACACAAATGTTAATGCTAGTCCCTCCTCGAGAAGATTTATTATAAAGCCATGCTGAAATCTATCTCCTTTCCTCAAAGCAGATGGAGAACAAAATCTTAGAGGAAACAGTAAAACAGACATTTTAAAGGCATGCAAGAATCTGATTTATCAAGACAGTTTTCTTATTACTTAAAACAGTTCTCAGCCATCCAGACAGGGCTGATAGGAGATTTCCTTTGTCACATCCCAGTAAGTCTTTAAGGTACACATGCAAGGAGTAAGGCTTGAATACAGAAGTCAGGAGCTAGAGCATCTCTGAATAATAATGCCTGTAATTATAATTTATATCCCCTGACATCAGTGTAACATATAAAGAATAAGGTGCAGTTTCTTAACCCCAAAAGCTGAGTGCCTCTAACAGTGTTTGTCAAATGATGAGGTTATTTGCTTGCAGGGTATGAAACTAACTATAGCATCATGATTGAAGGTATACATAATGTTTAATGCATTGTGCTAAATGGATTTATATTTGTCCAAGGAGTTTTGTCTCTGCATTTTTTTTTTCATGCATATTCCACTACAGCCAAATTTCAGAGAATGATATCTTACTATGGTGCCCTTATAGGGATAGTTCTCATGTACAGAACTACTCTAAAATCAGTCGCTCTTTCTTCTACATTCCAGGGCAGAAGGGAAAAAAAATCACCCCAAACTCTTTTCCTATGACCTAACTCCAGTTAAAAGTGAAGAATTACCAGTAGGCTAGGTTATTTTAATGACAGATTATTTTAAACTAAGCCTTTACCATCTGTTCCACCCCCTAATTATGAATGCAAAAAGAACATATTTCACAATTACATCAGTAAAAAAGTAAGATATACGTGATTTAAATGCACGCATGTGTTCCTGTCCAATGCACCATGCATCTGTGATGTACTTCTAATTCAGGCTCAGATGGGGGGAGAAAATGCCAATCCATGAGACCGTGTAGTTGCTGATACCCTCAACTTTCCTTCCCAAACCTGGAGTTTTTCACTGTTATGACATAATGCTATTAGGACAAGAGCAGAGCATTAATTTGAGCACAAAGCTTGTCAGGCATTAACTAGGAACATTCAGTAACTGCTAAAATGCTTTGCTGTTAATGAGGAGAGGCTCTGTAAGAAAACTGCTTCTGCTATCTGAGCAATGGGTTGTTATTGGGAGAAAGTGGGTCTGCCCTTGAACCACTCCTCTATCACAAATGGGGCTGAGTGAATTAGCTAAACACAAAGGAAGCTTTGCCTGGGAGAGTGAGGACAGGGCTCCAAAATTTTTCTTTTCGTGCAGTTTTGGCAATAGACAAAAGAGTTTGAAAGAAAAAAAAAAAAAGTTCCTTAAAATGTTTAGCCTTTGGATTCAAGAACACTTCAACCAAGTTCATTAAAGTGCCTTCTGATTACACTCAGGGCTGGCTCTAAACTGCTCACCTATATGCACGCGGACTCTAAGCAATTCAAGGAGAAGAGGGGATCGTGCCCTAAAGTGCTCACATGTATCTTTATGAAGAAAACATTTCCCAAATTTTGTCTTTACAGTCTGAGTTTTAACAACCAGGCACTGTGCAGAAACAAAAGCCTTATTTTTAGAAATTGGAATCTAAGTCAAGTATATTTTCTCAAAGCCGGTAAAAGCATCTTCAAAGGGTGGGTTTTTATTTAACTCTCAGGAACCTCCCACAGCTTTCCACCCTGTGTTTGCCTCAGTTACACGATGGAGAGCAAAGTTTCATTTTATCATATACCAAAAGCCAAATGATCTCCAACTGCAACACCAAATTAGACTAGTGAGGTCAAATTTGACTATTTTCCCACTAATAAAGAATTCCAGAACAACAAACTGTGCTGGCCCCAAAACATCTTCCCAAGAGCTTCTTAAACACATAAAACCAAATCTTAGGCGAGAAAATAGTGCAGCGAGGCACAGCCGGCCTCTCTTCAGTTCTTAAAGGAGAGGTAGCAGAATAAAGCAGGCGATGTTGAGCTAGTGAAATGTTAAAACATGAAAAGAACACCTGCTTTCTGAGCAAGGACATCAGGTTTTGCTTCTGCTCATTAAAATTCCATTTTGTGGGAGCTGTGTATCAAAGTGCTGACCTTTTTTTCTCTGGGATGCTGGTTCAAGCCTTACATCCAGCCTCGAGGGATGTAGATTTCTTGATTTGAACATCCGGCCAAATGGACAACAGGCTCTGGTGTAATGACAGTGTGTGGCATTTGGAGGAACCACTCACACCTCTGAGCCACCAGAGGCGGTATGCAGATACATTATCTGTCACTTGTCCTCGGGGGCTGGGACTCCACTTGGGACATAAGTGATCATGTGCTGCTCACAAGCTCCTTTTGCGTCAAAGAGAGGATTCCCACTAGTTATTCTAAGTCACAAATATTCACTGGAATGTCAGTCTCCTTTTTTCACACGTGGTATATTAATTTACTGAGACATAGGCTCTTCAGAATCCAGGGGCTAATTCCTTATTGTGTATCTCTCCCTTTGAATTCAGAGTTCCCTTTCAAGTCAAAGGAGGAATTCCGAACTTGGCAGGAGTAGTACAAACAGTCCATTGTACTGGTACTGAAAGGCCTAAAAATGCCACTGCTTTGCTTTGGCTACACCCATGGAGCTCGGTCACATGCAGGGTTCCAGGTGTCTTTCAAGTTGCCAGAATTAAACAAAGCACACAGGAAAGAACAGATAATATTTATTTGACTTCCTGTGGATTACAGACTCCTTGAAAGCAGGGAAGGGTCTTCACTAGGTTCTATAAGACGTCTTAATGCCCAGTTCACTCCATACTCACCATAACGGAGGGAAGAGGGGAGGAAACCAGCTTTTGTTGGGCAAATGACATAGATTACAGGTGAGGAAACTGAGGCTCAGAGAAATGAGGTACATCGCCCAATGTCACACAGCCAGTATGTGGTAGAAGAAAGAAGGATCCTGTTTTTCCTTCTACTGCTGGGATTACCCGCTGGCATTTTAGTTGTTTGACATCATAGCTCTTCAGAATCTTTGCCGCCTCCACCATTTCTTTCCACGCTCCTATTTAGTGTGATGCATTCAGAAAACACCTCTTGAGGGCTTCCTAGTACCAGGCCTGTATCCGCCTGGGGCTCACACAGGTGAACATCACAAGGTCCCTTCTGATGAGCTACTTTTTAAAAGAACATCCATCTGTGGGATCCGAGACTAAGAAAATGAATAAGTAGAAAATAACTTTATCAAATAAAAAGCCCCAGGGCAAAGGCAGTTTCCATAAACATATGGGGCAGGGGGTGGGGGAGGATGACTTATATCAACACCTCCATTGAGTAACCTGCAATATGCTCTCTTTTAGAAGGAGATGGCAGGAGTTGCTGGCATTTGTAAATGTGTAGTTAAAAATACTGCCAGCCAGTTGGGAAGCAAATGTGGCTCAAGCGACTGGGCTCCCATCTACCATATGGGAGGTCCTGGGTTCATTTCCCAGGGCCTCCTGGTGAAGGCAAGCTAGCCTACATGGAGAGCTGGTGCAACAAAAAGAGACAAAGAGGAGAGACAATGAGAGACACAACAAACCAGGGAGCTGAGGTGGCTCAAGCAATTGACTGCCTCTCTCCCATATTAGAAGGATTGGTTCCCGGTGCTTCCTAAAGAGAAGATGAGAAGAGAAGACAGGCAGACACAGAAAGTAGACAGCGAGTGTAAAACAACAAGGGGGGAGGGATAAATTACAAAAATAAATCTTAAAAAAAAAAATACTGCCAGCAAGCAAAGAAATTCCCATGCCTTTGAGGAAGATGCTAGTGCCTGAAAGTGGAGAGGGGACCCCATAATCAATAAATGATTGCTAGGAGAAAACCTCACCTCCCAGGAGGCAACTGCCAAGTACAAGACTTCAGCATTGTGGCCAGCATACTGGCCTCATTTTCTGTTCCAGGGTTTTTCATTCAGACTTAGGTGTTTCTTTCTTTCTTTCTTTCTTTCTTTCTTTCTTTCTTTCTCTCTTTCTCTCTTTTTTTCTTTCTTTCTTTTTTTTTTTACCCTTCTGTGGTATGATATATACCATTTTATATAGAGAAGGCAATGTGACTTTAAAGAAATTTATTTTACAATCATGTTTACTTAAAGTACATACTCATGATGTAAGGTAAACCCATATTGCTGTTTCTGTTATGGTTGATTGTGAAATGAACATAACTGTTTACTGGGCAGTGGGTAACTTTAAAAAAACAGGCTCGTTAAAGAAAATAATAAATGCTTTGTACATGTATCCCTTTAGGTAAGGAGTTTGTGTCAGGGGTAGTAACAATGATTAAAGAACCCTGTAATGAATTTAGCATATTAAAAGACCATTTAGAGACCTCAGATATTAATCTGGTGCATTCATATGAGTTTCATTTCTAGGAACATTTCATTTGACTCTCTAGGGAAAAGGCATAAAAAAACATTTGTACTGAGAAGAACTTGATTGTTACAAATGTAGTTTAGAAATTCTGGTTGGGGATAATGCCCAGGCTATGAAAACCTTCCATTTTAATTTCAGGAAGTCATTGTGATTAGTTTCTCCGCTCTTTATTTATCTTTAATTCATATAATTAATAATTAATTTTTTACTAGATCCACACAAAGCTATAAATTAGATGGACTGATAATAGAAAGTAACACTTGGTTCCTGAAATCAACAATGCCTAGGATTGTTTTTGGAATCTTTTTTGAGTAATTGCACCTCTCTGGGTCCTATGTTTACAATACTGAAATCTCTATATTGGTTTTCTTTTTTTTTTTTTTTAAAGATTTA
>JAQZBX010035763.1:0-24443 GCA_029593785.1 Cabassous unicinctus
TATAAGAGGTCCAGGGTTCGATTCCCAGGGCCTCCTGGTGAAAGGCAAGCTGGCTCGTGCGGTGAGCTGGCCCACACAGAATGCTGGCCCAAGATCTGGCGCAGCAAGATGATGCAACAAAAAGAGACACAGAAGAGATACAATAAGAAGTGCAGCAGACCAGGGAGCTGAGGTGGCCTTGCTCACCCACACCAAACTGTGGGTCCTGCCTGGTAGTTAGTAGCTACAATTATGGGTCCCAGACTCTAAAAACTTCTAGTCTATTCTGGTCTTGACACATTCAGACTAACCCAGATAAACAATTCAAATGGTACTTTATGATTTGAGTTCAATTTAGAGGCAATATGCCAGGCTCAACCAGGCATTTGTCTTATGGCAGGGCCTAGTCACATCTGTCAAGCAAAAAACAGACCCTTTAAAAAAAGGCTTTTCTAAAGCTAGTTTTCAACCTATGTTTGAAAAATATATTCCACAAAGATGAAAAGCATGTATTTTCATTTTCTTTCAAATTAACATAGTAATCAGCTGGCTCTCTTCTTTTGAGTGGAGGCTTTCCCTCCATTTGTTAGCTCTGCTTCTGATATTTCACCTCTCCTTTATTTACTTAACAGAGTTTGACAGGAAATTCTCAGAGAGATAATATATCTCCATTAATAGGGTGACTTGGGGAACATATTCTAAGGTTTCAAGTGGACTGGAGCAATAACTTACATCTCTGACATTTTTGTCAGCTACCATCCCATTAATAGCATCCAATAGAGCTTTCGCCTCAAACCATGAAGTCTTATGAGTGTTTTGTGGCAAGCACACCTTGTATTTTCCAGAAGACGCACATCCATTACACCATTATCACCAGATAATGGTGCAAATTAAAAAGGCTTGTGAGAAAGGCAACCTGATATCCATAAAAACAATCTTCTGACATAAATCAGGCCCTATAAAGAGTGACAATGAATCAAGCTGGATTTCTGGGCGGATCTGGGGATTTGAGGGTTTAAAACATGTTTCTCCTCAAGGGTACCAATTTGTATTGAACTCAAAGGTGTGTAAAGAGAAGAAATTCATTCCCTAAAATGTAAACTCTTCCTCTGGTCTAGTTTGATGGGCCTCTTGCTGGGCATTTGGAAGTATCACCTGGAGATAGAAGTTCCTCATGTTAATTAAGCATAAATGCACTTTGCTCTTTGCAACACATAAAAAAAAAAAATCTAAAATTACGTCTGTTAGGAATCCCTTTGCCTGGCCAATAGCTTTTAAACACTGACATTCCAAAAATCCCAGAATGAATTAAAGGGATGTCATATCAAAGTTTTCACAGCCAAATTATAGAGATCTAGCCTTGCCAGGGAAGGTGTAAAACTTTTCCATCTATCAGGTGCTTCTACAATCATTCACGGCTCCAATTCTATCTAAGGAGCGCCTCCAATAATTGCTAATGCAAGGGACATGGTATGAGGTAACAATGCAATTTATAGCAGAGAGATAAAACCCAGATAGAAGAACTTTTACCTTATAATGCTATTAATATAAAAGTAATTATGAGGGTTGGTTCTAATTAGAATGTTCACTTAGAATCAAGATAGAGTGGCCAGAATAGAGAGCTTCCTAGTGTTGGAACTTCGCTCTTTGACTTGAAAGGTTACATGCTTTTCCGAGTAGGACGTTAAAAATCTTTATTTTTTAAAATGGTGCCATTTAAAAATCGATTTGAAGTTGATTATCTCCTCCACATCTATAAAGCCATCTATCAAGAGAAAGTCTGTACTTTGCATGATTATACACTGTATAGTATATAGCACATCTTGACTATCTAATACGTACACATACATATTTTTGAGGGGTCTATATTAAGAATAAGTATATTTCTATTCAAAGGAAACTCTTATAATTTGTATTTAGTTTGTAAAAACTAAATTAAACCTTTTTACCAAATTTAAGTAACTTTTAAAAATGCATTTGAGATTGAAAAGTAGACATTTCACTCTGTCTTAGAGTACAAATAATTGTTTCTTTAATTAAAAAACAAACGGTATCATTTTCTTTTTAGAAGCTGTTGCTCTAAAAGTCCATCTTCTGGCTTCCTAGATCACAATCCCTAACAACAACAACCAAACACAAACAAAACAAAAACCTAAAGGAGCTCTGATCGCCTAAAATAGCTGTCATGATCCTGCCTCTGAACTTAATTTCTTAAAATTTCGTTCAAGAATTATTGACTCTTAATTAACAAATAGTTCTAGTAATATGGGTTATTTGCCTATTGCAGGTGACGAGCAATATGGAGTTGGTGGAGGTATATAAAGCAGATATATATTAATTGCATACATTATTATAAACAGTCATTGTAGAAGAATATAGAAATATTTTGAAGCAAGTGCTGAACAATTGTGGATGTGTAATTCTGACCCACATCATCAAGAAAATATGATTTCATTTTCTATATCTTCAGATACAGAAAGAGAAATCTGTAGGAAAGTGTCCATTAAATAAGTTAAGTATAAAAATATTTTAATTGCTTCTTAAGAAAAAGAAAGATCTTCAATTCTGTGGGTATTTTACTTATTAGTAGCACACATTATCCCTCAGTCTTTCTGATTACAAGTGTTACTTTCACAGCCAAAAAATAACATTTAATTTTGGAAACATTTTTTAATTAATTTTTTCTTATTTAGAAAATTCTTATGAATGTAAATGGGCTTGTCTGTGATCTATGTTGATATTTAAGGTACTTACATAACCATATGGAAAAAGAGATGAAAATTCCTGTTTACATTTCTTGAACATTTTACATATTTTTTAAAGTTCAAATTTTTTAATGCTAAAAAGTGTTCTTGTTTATAGCGCACATAAATATGTTTCTCAGAAAAGTAATTTTAATAAATGCCTGTGTGCTTGAATCAAAAGGAAATCCTCTGAATTCAGCTTCTAATATAGTACTGAAAGCTTAGGTTCCCCCCCCTTCAAGGTAAGGGTAAGGGTAACAATTGCTTTGTGTCCATTTCAAAAGCAAGATACAACCCCAAGGACTTCAGGCTTTTGCCTTGGGGTTACCCATTTTGGATCTATGGTGACAAGATCAATACAAAAAAAGTAATCGCATGTCTATATACTAACAATGCACATGCAGAAACTGAAATAAAAAAACACAGTATCATTTACAATCCCTCAAAAGAAAATTAAATTCTTAGGGATATACTTAATAAAACAACTGCAGGATCTGTCGGCTTTCTTGAAGCTAATTAGTAGCTAGTTTTCAGTTCATTGGCCTAAGACTTGGTTTTCTTTGCAGATCCACGGATAAACATCTGAAGTCTTAAGTAATTTTTCCCTCTACGTAGTTTTAACTACTGCTACTTAAACTAGTGGCCTTGCTTGTAAATATAGTTGGCATGTGTTTCTTTCAGTCATATTCATTACTTCAAAAATTGTTTTTGGATTTGAATGCCTTTAGGCAAGGTGTGAGTTTTAAGTTCTCCTCAGGCCCCACTGCTCCCTATTGTCTTATGCAGGCCTGCTTTGTTCCTTTACCTTTGCTGACTGATCCCCGGAAGGCTCTGAGTTTTTGACTCTGGCTACAACATATTCACTAATTAACAATTATTGGCAAAAGGTGTCGTCCACCCTTCATCCACCATTGCTGTATTAGATCTTGCTGCTTAGAGAGGCCTTCAGATCTCCTTCAAATGGTTATGAAAATTCAACTACATGGACTGAGTTTCCCTGAGCCAAAGACTCACCAGAGAAGCCCCAGGCTATCCCAGGAGTGCTCCAGATGGTCATACAACTGGTTGGAAAGTACACACAGGATGAATGTCGCTGGGATTCAACTCTGTTCTCTTCAGCATTTGATACCATATCATGAAGCCACTGAACTTACTCAGCATAAATTGTTTCAGACCATGCCAGTTGCACTAATAAGCAAATACAGGGGCAGTTATTTAGTTTACTGAGAATGTCTGGCCCAGCATGGGACATAACGTGGTGCAGTCATCTTAGGAATATTGCAGGAGAAAGTAGAGCACAGGATTTAACATTGGAAATTAGAAGTTGATCCTACTTCTTAGACAAAATTGAGATTGACAAAATTGAGGTTTATCTACATAAACCCTTAAACAAAGATGTGGCTCTGAATCAAAATTAGGGAGCTGGAAAAAATGAAGTTGAGGATTTGGCACTGTTTAATTTCTTAAAGAAAACTTCAAAGGAAAAGAACATTAGAAAGATATACAGGATCAACTTTCTTCCTGTACTGTTTTGGGCTGATGGCTGGCAAAGTACCATTTTGGCCATATATTTGCTTGAGAAGACGGTTTCTATACATTCCATAGCTTCTGAGATCATTTACAACTTAAATTCGGGTTCCTAGCCCCCAAACCACTTAATTTTCTGTAGGTTAGATACTAAGAGTTTCTTGACCAGGCATTCCAGAATTAGAATCATTAGGCTCGACCTGTCCCATGTGTAAAGGAGGTTAGTTGAAACATCACAGTTTAGGTAAAACAGATCCTCTTGCAATGTATGTGCATAAAGAATCTTTTCTATGGCAGTATTTCCTAGTGGTTTGCTGAAGGTCTAGAAGAATTAATAAGCAGACAACTGATTTGGGCCCATTTCAAAAAAGCTAGAAGCAACACCAAGGACCTCGGGCTCTTTCCTGGGGGCTACCCAGTTCAGCTTATGGTGAGCAGGGCATAGCCTCATAAAGACTTCATTTAATAAAGGAGTTTTAGGCAAGGTCCCAGGGTACAAGATCAACATGCAAAAATCAGTCGTATTTCAGCATACTAACAATGAAATGGCAGAAACTGAAATTTAAAACAGAATACCACTCATAGTCACTCCAAAGAAAATTAGATATACACTTATCAAAACATCTACAGGCTTTGTATTCTTAAAATTACAAAATGTTGATGAAAGAAACCAAAGAAGACCTAAAACATTGGAAAGATATACTGTGCTTGTGAATTGGAAGATACAGCATAGCAAAGATGTCAATTCTCCCCAAATTGATCTATAGGTTTAATGCAATTCTTATTAAAATCTCAACAAGGTTTTTTGTAGACATAATCAAACTTACTCTAAAATTTATATGGAATTGGGAAATGGATGAGGCTCAAGCGATTGGGCTCCCATCCACCACATAGGAGGTCCAGGGTTCGATTCCTGGGGCCTCATGGTGAAAAGCAAGTTGGACCACACAGCGAGCTGGCCCAAGAGGAGAGCTGGCCTGCATGAAATGCTGGCCCGTGCAGGAGTGCTGGCCTGTGTGGAGAGCTGGCGCAGCAAGATGACGCAACAAAAAGAGACACAGCAGACCAGGGAGCTGAGGTGGCGCAAGAGATTGAGTGCCTCTCTCCACTCTGGAAGATCCCAGGATCAGTTCCCAGTGCTGCCTAAAGAGAAGACAAGCAGACACAGTAGAACACACAGAGAGCAGACAGCGAGCGCAAAAACAATGGGGGGGAGGGGAATAAATTTTTAAAAAATATTTCTTAAAAATTTTTATATGTAATGGCATAGGCCCTAGAATAGCTAAAACAGTCCTGACAAAGAAGAATAAATTGAAAGTAATTACTCCATCTGATATTAAGATTAAGCTTACCATGTAGATACAGTGATTAAGACAGTGTGGTATTAGTGAAGGGATAGGCAATAGGTCGATGGAACAGATTAGAGAGCCCAAAAATAGACTCATACAAATATAATCAATTGAATTTTAACAAAGATGCAAAATCAGTTCAGTAGAGGAAGAATAACCTTTTAACAAATGGTACTGGAGCAATTGGACATTCTTAGGAAAATAAGACTTCAACCGAAATCTCACAACTTATACAAAATTAACTCAGAATCGATCATATACTTAAATGTAAAATGTAAAACTATAAAACTTTTAGAAAAACACAGAGGAGAGTCTCTAAGACTGAGGAAAGAGCTCATAGACTTGACACCAAAAGTACAGTCCACAAAAGGAAAAATTGATAAATTGAGCCTCATCAAAATAAAAAATTTTGCTCTGTGAAAGCCCAGGTAAAGAGCATGATAAGACAAGCTACAGACTGGGAGAAAATATTGGCAAACCACATATCCAACAAAGGACTCAAAGGAATTCTATCTAGCAAATATAAAGAGCTCTCAAATCTCAACTGTTAAATAAAACAAAACAATATGATTAGAAAATGGGCAAAAAATATGAACCAGACATTTCACTGAAGAGGATATACAAAGGCAAAAAAGCACATGAAAACATGTTCAATATCATTAGCCATTAGGGAAATGCAAATAAAGCTACAATGAAATATCACTACCCACCTATCAGAATAGCTAAGATAAAAAATAGTGACAACACCAAATGCTGGTGAAGATGCAGAGAAACTGCATCATACATACATTTTTTTAAAAAGATTGATCTCTCCCCACCCCTTCATTGCATGTGCTGTGTCTGTTTGTCTTCTTTTATTTCTTTAGGAGGCACTGGGAACCGAACCTGAGGCCTCCGATGTGGGAGGGAGGCAACTAATCACTTAAGCCACCTCTGTTCCCTGCTTTGTTGTATCTCTTGTTATGCTTTTCCTCTTGTGTCTCTTGTTGTGTCATCTTGTCGCGTCAGGTCACTGTGCCTGCCCATCACACCAGCTCCCCGTCCTGCTCGTCCCCTTAAGGAGGCACCGGGAACCTCTGCTCCCTGCTTTGTTGTGTGTCTCATTATGTCTTTCTCCTTGTGTCTCTTCTTGTGTCACCTTGTTGTGTCAGCTTGCTGCACCTGCCCATTGTGCCAGCTTGCTGTCTTCTTTAGGAGATACTGGGAACCGAACCACGGACCTCCCATGTGGGAGGCGGGATGCCAGTCGCTTGAGCCACATCCACTTCTCACTCATACATTTCTAATGAGAATGTAAAATGATACAGGCCTCTGGAAAACAGTTTTGCAGTTTCTAAAAAAGCTAAGCATGCAACTACCATACAACCCAGCAATTGCACTCATGCACATTATCCCAAAAAATGAAACTTATGTTTGCATAAAAACGTGTACACAAATCTTTATTGCATTTTTATTTGTAATAGCCAACAACTAGAATCAGCCCTGATGTTCTTCAACAGGTGATTGATTAAACAAACTGTGGTACATACATACCAAGGAATACAATGAAAAGAAAGAAGGATTGATATACACAACAATGTGGATGACTCTCCCAAGAATTATGCTGAGCATAAAACGTCAATCCCAAATGATTACATACCATAGATTCCATTCATATAACATTTTTGAAATGACAGAATTTTAGAAATGGAGAGCAGATTGCCAGAGGATGGAGGAAGGTATGGTTATAAAATGGTAAACTGAGGGATCCTTGCAGTGTTTGAACTATTCTGTATCTTAACTGTGATGGTGGATAAAAGATCTTACACAAGTGATAAAATTGTATAGAACTTAATACACAAATGCATACACAAATGGGTACAGGTAAACCTGGAAATCTGAATTACTGATGGGTTGTGTCAATGTCAGTATTCTGGTTGATTTTATTCTCTAGTTTGGCAAAATGTTACCATGCAGGGAGATGGGAAAAGTATACAAGAAGGTCTCACTGTTTTATTTCTTACAATTACACATGAGCCTAAAATTATCTCAATACAAATTCAATTTTTTAAAAATCTTAATTTGAAATGAAGAGTTAGCAAAGCCTCATATGAATGGGGATTTAGGAACTGAAAAACTAGGTAATTACCTGGAAGATTTTTTATAAAAATGGACCAGTAAAGTATACCATCTTATAGATCTTCATGATAATTTTATATATGATATGAGATTTAATTGGTCTCAGATTTAAAACCTTGCCTGAGAGTGATATGCTTCAAGAATTCTTATAACTTCTCATCCTTCCCTCTTTGTTTGTTGCTCATGATAATGTGATTCAAGCCTCTGCCTGGTCAAATTATGAAGTCAAACCTGAATAAACAGGAAGTTTTTAAGTCCCAAGGAAAGCTTTCCATTCCCCAGTATTAAGCATAAAACTGAAGTGTCATTGGTTGGACAATGCAGGTGCATTGAACAACAACAGTAGTCCTACTGATAGCAGCTCACAGGTATTTAGCTCTTACACAGTGCCAGGCACTGGGCTTAACATTCCATTAAGTGTTGGTTTAAAATCTCCCTGTTGGGAAGTGGATGTGGCTCAAGCAATTGGGCTCCCGACTACCACAAGGGAGGTCCGTGGTTCAGTTCCCGGTGCCTCCTAAAGAAGACAGCAGGCTGGCGCAATGGGCAGGCTCCATAAGCTGACACAACAAGATGTCGCAACAAGAGACACAAGAAGAAAAACATAATGAGACATACAACAAAGCAGGAGGCAGAGGTTCTCAGTGCCTCCTAAAGAGGATGAGCAAGACAGCGAGCTGGCACAACAGGCAAGTGCGGCGAGGTGATGCAACAAGATGACACAACAAGAGATACAAGAGAAAAAACATAACGAGAGATGCAACAAAGCAGGGAACATAGGTGGCTTAAGTGATTAGTCGCCTCCCTCTCACATCAGAGGTCCTGGGTTTGTTTCTTTAGGAGGCACCAGGAACCGAAGACGACGGACAGACACAGCAAGTGCAAACAATGAGTGGGTGGAAAGAGAGAAATAAATAAAATCTTTAAAATAATTAAATCTCCCTGTCATGTTGTATTCTCATAGACTTTACTGCTCTTTGAGCACATAAGGCCTTAACGTGGTTTGAATTCTTCCTCAGACAGCCCACCTACTAGAGAGTGGTATGGGTGCAAGCTAGACAAAACTTCAGGGGAAAAATATTTTCCTATGTACACTGATTCCATTTCAGCAACTTAATTAAATAATCATTGAATTTCTATTCTTTGTAAAGCACTGGGAACTTTGGGGTTAACTGGAGCTTACATTCTAAAGGGGAGAAAAACAATAACATAAATAAGGAAATATATATCAGGGGGAGAGTTGGGGTTGAGGGATGGCTGTGAGGAACCTATTATATATAGGGTGATCAGGGAAGGTTTCTATGATAAAGTCACTTTTCAGCACAGACCAAAAGGAAGTGAGAGAATGAGTCATGAACATGGCTGGGAGAAAAACATTCCAGGGGTGGGAACAGCCAGTACAAAAGCTATTCAAGTGGAATTGTGCTTGATGAGCTAGAGGAGCTGCAAGGAGGGAAGAAGTAGACGAGGTCTATTATAGAAAGGGTTTGAGCATCTCATGCAGGTGGGTTAAGAATGTCAGTGTTTACTGTGAGTAGGGAAGCCACAGGTGGGCACTGAGTAGAGGGTATGAGCCAGCTTCTCTTTAAAAAAAATCACTCTGGGGAACTGGATATGGCTCAAGCGATTGGGCTCACATCTTCCATATAGGAGGTCCAGGGTTTGATTCCTGGGGCCTCCTGGTGAAGGAAAGCTAGCCCGTGCGGTGAGCTGGCCCATGCAGGAGTGCTGGCCCATGCAAGAGAGCTGGCCCAAGTGGAGAGCTGGTGCAGCAAGATGATGCAACAAAAAGAGACACAAAGGAGAGACAATAAGAGACGCAGCAGACCAGGGAGCTGAGATGGCGCAAGAGATTGAGTGCCTCTCTTCACTCCGGAGGGTCCCAGAATTGGTTCCTGGTGCCACCTAAAGAGAAGACAAGCAGAAACAGAAGAACACGCAGCGAATGGACACACAGAGCAGACAGCAAGCTCAAAACAATGGGGCAGCCGGGGAGGCGGGGAAGTAAATAAATTTTTAAAAAATCACCCTGGTGTTGAATTAGGCATACACTGTGGGAGACAATGGTTGAAGCAAGAAGTCCACATAGGAAGTCATTGCAATAGCCCTGGCAAGTGATAATGGTGGTCGTGGAGATTGGGAGACAGGGTCAGGGTCCCAATATATTTTGAAAGCGACAGGACATGCCAATGAATCTAGCAGAGGGTGAGAGAGAAAAAAAGAGATGTTAAGGATAACTCCAAGACTCCTAGCCTGAACAACCTGAAGATTTAATTAATATGTTCAGCAAATATTTTTTGTGAGTTTACATAAGTTGGAGACAGTGGTGTGTAAGCTGAAGCCTGGAGGAAAAACAGGAGTTGGCCAACCAAAGCATGAGGCGGGAGGAGAGCACACAGCCCTGCCTGAGCGTGTGCACAAGCAGAGATGGGAGGGCCTGGCCAACAAGTTTCCGAAGGCGCCTCTGCAATGCTGACGTGTCAGCAGCAAAGTTTGCCACATGCCCCCTGGCGTCCAGTGCTCCAAGCAGATGTGTGCCAGCGACAGGCCTACTCTCTCTTCCTGCCTGCTACCCAAATTAACCCATACAAAGTCTGTTTTCTTAGATTCTGTCACTTCCCTGGTTAACTACTGTTTATTGAGAGCCTGCTGTATGCTGAAGCAGTGTTCTGGACGCCAGGGATGAAAGGAGATATTGACGAGAGATGGAGCTTGAGGGGTGGGCAGGGCCATATCCTGAAAGTCTGTCTTCAAGTCAAAGCAGTGCATGCGTGCTGCACCTGGGGACGGGGCCTCAAAGGATGAGGGTGGTTCGAGGTTAGGAAGCAGGCTTGACATGTTGGGTTGAGCTGCTGCTTTTGTTAGTAGTGCCCTCTGCAGGTGTGCAATGCCTTGGCTACAAGTCCACTGGAAAAGGGGCACATATTGATTCTGACCCTGGCCAGAATCTATACAAATTGAATAAATCAAAATCCCTGGCACAAAGGAAGCTAGAGAAGCCACGGGTCAGTGACTAGGCAGATGGCCTCTCTGGAAGGCCCCTTTGCTTGTCTTTTGAAATGGTGATTGAAGGTGGAAATCCATGACTAGAACTGTGGTCTCCAAAGAGGGATAGAGGGATAGGTTCAAAAGAATCCAATGAGATGCAGGTGAAAAAAAGACTTAATAAAATATATACATATGTTGGGGGGATGTAGGTATATATATAGATAGATATAGATATATAGATATGTGTGTGTGTGTGTGTTATATACATGCACGTATATGTATATATAAATAAATTATGTTGTCAACTGCATTGTTAGTAGCACATATATGTAATTTAAAAGTAAATATACATTTGTGGTTGGGTAAAATTTTTCCAGTAGGGTACAAGATAAGTAATACTCCTAGGTATATATACGTGAAGAAAATGAAAACAGGGTCTCAAACAGACACTTGTACACCAATGTTAATAATGGAATTATTCATAATAGCCAAAGGTTGGAAGAAGCCACGTATCCATCAACAGATGACTGGGTAAGCAAAATGTGGTATATATACACAAAGGAATATTTTTCGGCCATAAGAAGGAATGAAGTTCTGAAACATGCTGCAGTACGGATGAACCTTGAAAATATTGTGCTAGTGAAATAGCAAGGCACATAAGGACAAACATTATATGTTACTTATATGAGATATCTAGAATTAGTAAATTCGCAGAGAGAGAAAGTAGATTCGAGGTTACCAGGGGCTCGGTGGAGGGAGAGTTTTTGATTGGTGGTTATAGAGTGTTTGTGAATAACAATTGATTTAAGAAGAAAAAAAGACTTGGAAAGAACTAAGTAATACCAAAAATTTAGCTCTGCACATTCCAAGCCATTAAGAGGAATGGAATTTAGAGTTTAGTTCCAGTTAATTTACTCTCTGAGGCCAGCCTGGGGTGTGGCAGAGGTCATGTGACATGCAGCAAAGACTTTGTATGGCCATGATGGTGGGGGGGGTAAGATTTGCCCAATTAGCCCATGCTGAGGTCGGGTATTTTGTTAGTTACCAAGAGTTGTTATTGGACAAATTCTGTGAGCTATGAGCTCTCTCAGACCTTCAGGATATCTTTTGCTACTAATCTATTTTAAAATAATAAATGGGGTTCAAACGTGGAGGGTCTTCCTCACTTGAAGTTAAATCATTTCCCTTAAGAGAAGGTTAACAGTGAATGTTAATTCTCAGCTCTCCAGATCCTTAGGCCTTAAATAGGAGCTGTCTTTTTATATTAAAGTATTGGGACAGTAGCCTTTGAAAAAGACGTGCAATCTAATTAAAATAGGGAGATTAGCTGCCCTCAGAATATTTGCAAAGCCTAGAAAGGTAATTTAGTGAAATGTATACAATTTTATCTGGGCTTTAATTTTTAATGAAATAATTTATAATGTGGGCCCGTTCCCCTCATTTACCTGCATCAGCCAAACTGTGAGCCTGTTTACAAACAGATGGTGTTTAAAGGCCAGGGTTGCAGCACAAGGTTTTGAAGTGAGGACCTGTCACTCAGCATAAGGCAGGGATTTCACTCTTGCCTATGTAACGTTACCTTTTAGCTTAGGTAGGGATGAGTACTTGATTTGAGACTTTGTAAGTAGCAAACAGCTACTGAAAAACCTGAAATGTTTTGAAAAACACACTCTAGAGTGAGTTAGCTAGTAAACATTGCCTGACAGATTCCAACCCATGGCATCAGGGATAGCTTGTTACCCAGAGCAGCTGCTATATATTTTAGAATAAAAGATGTTTTATTTACACCATGATGAAATACCATTTGATATGGATCAGACCACACAAAAAAGTTCTTCATTCCATAATTTCTGAAAATTTTAGAAATCCCACCCCCAAAAGCACACATGCCATCAACAAACGTAGATATCTAACAAAATATGCATTTCCAATGATGAGGAAAGACTCATTATAAATTTATCTGACACGCTTTACGTCTGTTAATAAATATTCCTGTTGAATTAAAGGACTTAAAAAAAAAATATGTAAATGGAGCAAAATTACTTTGTGGAGGTTAGTTTGAGATAATGGATAGTTAAATTGGCCTGGATTGTGCCCCTGCTCTGCCACTTTTCAGATTGTAGGCTTTGGACAAGCTACTTAACATTTCTGAATCTCAAATTTCCTCTTTCGTTAAGTCAAAGTAATATATACTAATATGTTACAGCATCATTTAGGGGCCTGGGATGTAATTGGAACTCAGTCTGTTATTTCCCTTCCTTGCGTTGCTTTCTTTGTTTTCATAGCTAAACAGTTCAAACTGGTTATAAGATTATAAAGCCTAGTAATTTTCTTGAGCTTGAAAAGGAAGATAAACTGCATCACAAGATGAGAAAATGTAAGAGAGAATAAATTAAAACAAACACTCAGGAACCAGATCCATTTATCGCCAACAATTATCTTCTAAATATATTGGCAGGTAGGTTTCTAGCGTAGAAGGAACATAAGTCACTAAGCATTTTGTCCATCTTTAGATAAGTTTGAGATTATGATGCTCATAATAGTTGGTGGGAAAAAAGCATTGCCTTGATGAAACAATCTATCTGGATCAAAGTAGAAGGGTACATAAGAGACTTTCTCAAATGATACCTACTTCCTCTTTCTACCCCACCCCAAATATGATTTGTCACTAAGGATGCATGTATCAGTTAGAATAGGATAGGTCATGTCACAGTAAAACAAAACAAAACTGAAAAACCAGCTGACATTTCGTTTCAGTGGCTTACAACAACAAAGGTGCATCCTGCAGTCACAGGTCCTGCTTGTTCTTCGTGGGGTGGCCGCAGCTCTGTCCTGCAGTGTCTTCACTCTAAGACCCCAGCTAAGGGAGCAGTCTCCACCCGAAACACCACCTACCTCACGCGAGAAAGAAAAGACGCCGTGGTAAACACACACACTGGCTCCTAAGCGTCTCGCCAAAAGTGACACGTCACCTCCAGGCACAATGCACTGGCCAGAGAAAGTCACATGGCCAAACCTGGTGCCAGTGGGGGGCAGGAAGGATGCTCTTCCCAGGAAGGTGAGCATGAGGATGAGACCCTCCCTACTGCACTACTGAAGAGAAGGCTTCCGTCATTGTGGGGATCGTCATATCCATTGGCTGTGCTAGAACAGAAAAGAAGGTTGAAAACCATTTTGAATCTGCGCCTTCCCTTCCAGCTGGAATTCTTTACCATTTCATGAAAATGAAGTCAGGAGAATTTGGGGTGGGGAGGGTGTTTTTTAGAGCCAAAATTAGAACTTAGCTCTCCTCTCCAGCCATCCACTACTCTTCTCTCTTATACCACACTTCTGACAGGTGGTGGATAGAAATCACGCATTTAGGAAACCTGGAGAAGGATTTAAGAAAAGAAGTGCTATTGTTGTGTCTACTTGGCATGAAACCTCCAGCTAATTCAGTCCAGTAGTACAACTGGACATAGTCATTGTATTATATTATTAAAGCCAAATAATCCCAGTGTTGAGTCTTCAGTTTTCTTTCCTTTGAACATGTATGTTGATTCACTAAAATTATATCTTCAAAAACCCCAGGTTATTAGGTTCACATTTTGCCTAAATTTCTATTCCTCTCTGGATGCCTTTAGACCAATGGCTTGGAATGAGGTCAAGTGTTGGAGGCCAAGTCACACTGTAGGGATTCCTAGGTTTAACCCTAATGAGAATGAAAATGACCTTATTCATGCTTTTAAAGTTATGTAGGCACAAATCCAACAAAAGAAGAGCATCTTAAAAAAAAAAAGTCATTACCGATGCCTTTATATAACTAAATAGAGTTATTAAACTGAAAATCATTAAATATTGACTGATTCACTGGTTGGTTCCATTTCTTTTGTCATGACATGTAAGCAAAACATGCCACTTTGCCTAGCTAAAGTGTCTTGATGGAAACAGATAGCAAGATGCTCTTTAGCACATTTCAGGGTCCTCAGTGCCCATTAAGATGATTTGGCTGAATCAGCTTCATCATGTGACCTCAACATTTTGGCTCATGACCTCTCTTGCTCTTCTCTTCCTGCTCCATCTGAATTTTACTTCTAGTTATTGCTAATTCAGTTAATGTGTTGAAATACTGCTCTTGCTACACACAAGGTGCTTTCTGCTCATCACTCTGTTGGACAATCATCAACCATTTTGTAGGTCCTGTTCAACATCACAGCCAAGAGCGTGTGAGAGGATGTGTTTCGTCCCAGTTTAAAACATAGTTGATCTTGAACATCTAATGTAATACAATGGAATCTTCTGTCTGGAAAAACACTGTTGCTAGTGATGGGCAGCTTAACTTTTTTTTTGCATAGCTGCAATGCCATTATCACAGCTGACAAAATTAGCAATGATTCCTGAATATCATCTAATACCCAATCCATGCTCAAATTTTCCTTCTGGTCTTACATGTCTCTTTGTGCTTTATTTGTGTGACTCAGAATCTAAACAAGGTCCACTGCATTCGAGTGGATTTCCCACATTCTGGTTCTGGTTGATTGTTTTCTCACGGTGTCATTTTATTTGCTCCTCTAGTTCCCTCATTTCCTGTAAGTGGGTAGCTATATCTAGAGACTTGATTAAATTCAGATAAAATTTGATTTTTTTCAAGTCCTTCATGGGCAGCCTGTATTTCCTCCTGCGTCATGTCAGGCGGCACATGATTTCTGGTTGTCTTGCTTTTAGTGATGCTAAGATTAATCAGGATTATCACTGAACAAGAGTAGAGTTAGGGTTACTGAATCCATCCTTCCCCAGTCTATGGTACAAATTGATAGGAAGAGTTTTGATTATCTCTCCAGGGGGAGCTCAGATTACAGTTGCTGATCAGCAGCCAGTAAACCTCCTGACTTCACATAGGAGGCCTGGAAATCTCTATTTTTATCAGAATCATTTGAATGAATGAGCTTACCTTCAGTGATGAAAATTCGTACTCCACAGTAGACCCAAAGGACCATTGCAGGGAGAAGGTGAAAACATAGTACATGAGTTGTCCATGGGACACAAATATTATAAAGTTAGCATTAGCTTGGAATTAACTCTAAGTAGAAATCTGGAGAAAAAACACGCAATGTGAAAATGAAATAGTGTATTTTAAAGACCTCATGATATATGCAATGTTGCTGAACTCTAGGATTTTACATTTGACTTGGGAAGTTCATTTGACGTTTTGCCTTGCTTAGATATGATCTTTGAGTAAAGAGTCTAGAAAGAACTGGCATAAGAAAAATTAAATAGATTTTAATTTTTTGCTTTGAATAGATGCTACTTCACTGACAAAAACTCAGTGAACTTCAAGGATAATACAACATTGCCCAAAGGTCAAACTTAAATCATCTGGGGTTCCCACCCAGCTCAGTTTCATGGAGTAGAATTTGAAGAAAAACAGTTCAACCACCAAAAGAAATTTTTTAAGCTTCTCTTAAAGGAAGTCTATACCAGACATATAATCTATACCAGAGTTTCTCAACAGTGGTGCTATTGACATTTCAAACCAGATAATTCTTTGTTGTGGGGATTGGCATGTTACTGTAAGATACTTTGCAGCACTCCTGGCCTCTTCCTACTAGATGCCAGTAGCATCTACATTTGTGACAACCAAAAGTGTTTCCAGACATTGCTAAATGTCCCTGGAAGGGGGTCGTGTAGGGTGGCGGAGGGAGTCAACCCCAGTTGAAATACAGCAATGCTTATCAAAGTTCTCTTTCCCCGCTTGCCAGAAGCTTGTATTTTGTATTTCGTGCACTCGAAGATGCCCTAGTAAAGTTATCAGGTTTAAATGTGTACTATTAGACTGCCCCCAGTACTGCTTAAGAAAGCGGTCTCTGAAGTCAGATTGCCTTGATGCAAATTCCAAATCTATCAATTACTAGTTGGGAAACAAGTAGTTTTTCAACCTCTCGTCCTTCAATTTTCTCTGTTGTAAAATGTGTCCACCTCAAATGTGTTGTGAAAAATTTAATGAGAACATACTTATCAAGTGTATGGTCCACAGAAACTAACCCTAAAGAAAACTATTGTTGCCGGTGTCACATTCCTAACAAATGCCGTCCATGGAGCATGGACATCTGTATCATCCGTGCAGCATGCTTTAAATGCACAGCCCTGGGCCCTGCTCCTAATGTACTGGGCCAGGATTGGGAATTGCCATTTTGAACTTAAGAACTACTGTCAAGAACTGCACTCTCTGAGCAGTGTCATCAGGAATTGCTCAGCTTTCATGTGTTTTGAGAAATGCTCTATACCATGGCAAGGACACAGGCTTTGGGTCAGACAACTCTGGGCTCTAATCTCAATCCTATCACTTTTTGGCTGTGTGATCTTGGGCAAACTATTTGACCTTTCTGAGCCACCAATTCTTCAACTGATGAATGACAAAAATAGAACAACCCTGATGTGGGTTTGAGAATAAAATTAGATAGAATCATTTGTAAAAAAGCTTGGATCTGTTGTTATTTTTTTAATCCCCCCGCCCCAAGATTGTTCTCTTGTCTGTCTGCTCATTATTTGCTCGCCTTTTCCAGGACGCACCAGAACCCGAACCTGGGACCTCCCATGTGGTGTGTGGGTGCCCAACTGGTTGAGCCACATCTGCTTCCTGGATCTGTTATTTTTATTTCCCTTTGGCTAAGATTTGTTGACTGTGAAATCAGGAGATGAAGAAAAATTTCCATTAGTAAAATAATGAAATGATTGAGATAAGGAATTTTCTACACGCTTTGAAAAGTAACCAAAGAAGCAATGTAAGAGACTGCCTTAATGGTCTCCTCAACAAAGAAGTTTACTCTAGATTTTATTTTTTAAAAGTGCTTGTAGGACAGAGGATGTAGCTCAAGCGATCGGGCTCCTGTCTACCAGATAGGAGGTCCAGGGTTTGATTCCTGGGGCCTCCTGGTGAAAGGCACGCTGGCCCATGTGGCAACCTGGCCTAGGCAGTGACCTGACCCATGTGGAGTGCTGGCCTACACAGAGTGCTGGCCCGTGCAGAGAGCTGGCACATGCAGGAGTGCTGGCCTGCACTGAGAGCTGGCGCATCAAGATAATACAACAAAAAAAGACACAGAGGAGAGACAATAAGAGACGCAGTAGACCAGGGAGCTGAAGTGGTGCAAGAGATTGAGTGCCTCTCTCCTACCCCGGAAGGTCCCAGGATTGCTTCCGGATGCTGCCTAAATAGAAGACAGACAGACACAGAAGTACACACAGCAAATGGACACAGAGAGCAGATAGCGAGCGCAAAAACAGCGGGGCAGGCAGGCAGGGAGAAATAAATAAATCTTTTTTAAAAAGAGTGCTTATAAATAATCAAGACATGAACTTGAAACTTCTTTTTGTTGGGGAATTAAGGGCCAAGATGAAATGAACTTGCATTCCAAGGATGCCCTAGAATAAATTGTCACGAGAGCATGTATCAACCCCAGGCATAAACTTCCAAGTGTTAGCTTTGTTATTGAACAGCAGTCAGGAAGATGTTGACCAGTTGGCCGCAAGTAGATTCCTTGGATATCCACCCTGTTATCACATAAAAGAACCCATCAGTCTTCAAAAGCCAATGATAGACTACTAACGAAAGGCATTTTCTTGGACTGTATTTTTACTTTGTCTTTCTGTTGCCCCTTGGTTCCCTGGACATGCATTCTCTTGAGATCTTTGTGAAGTGCCTCTATTCTGCAGGCTGTCTTTTTCTCACTCTTCCCACCAGTCTAACGCAGTAATCCCAGACAATATCCACGGACCGCAGTTCCCTTCTCTTTCCAGGTGCCTCAGGTACCTGTCAAGCCATGCACTAAATTCTGAAGTGGAAACTTGGGGGATAAAATGGTGGGCAAAATAGGGGTTAATGCAAGGGAAAGCATAAGGAAATTAGCATTTAATGAGTGTCTAGTGTAAAAGGACGAAAAATTATTAACATGGGAATGTACATAAATTTGAGCAACTACCCCAGCCTACCAAAGAGAATTTTGAAATTGCCAGCCCAACTTTCCTCCCCCTTTCTTCTAAAGAATATGGACTCTCTCTTCTAGGAGAGAGGCCAAAGTGAATCTCCATAATAAAGGGTTGAGAAAGAGAAGATGTGCAAAGAAGAGAAAATATCAGTCACAGTCTAGCAGTGGAGAAGATTTTTAAATAGGAAATGTTGAGGAGAGAAGCCGCTGAGGGGTTAGAGGGTAAAAATGGCAAGAAAGGGAAGAGAATTTTGATGTGTTGCTGAAGATTAAATTTTGGGGGCTGTCTTTAATGGAATTTGTCTTAAATTCTTTTTGGCAGTTGATCTGTGGGTCTTCAAATTTGATTCAATGAGGACGAGCTACGTGGGAACCTCAGATTTTTTAGAATTACACTAGTATACATTATCTGTTTTTCTCACATGAATACAATATTTGATGCAAGTATCATTGCATTTTATAGGGGCAGAGGACACAGTGATTAAGAGCAAGGACTCTTGAGTCAGGCTGGGTTCAAAACCTGGTTCAACTACTTACTAGCTGTGTGAACATGAGTAAGTTACTTAGCCTCTCTCGGTCCCAATTTTATCATCTGCAAAATAGGAATAATAAAATTAGCCACAAAGTTTCTATGAGGATAAAATGATTTAAAAACTGTGTGGCACATAATAAGTGCTCAGTAATTGTTTTATTATTATTGCCTTTGATATAATTGAAGATATTAAATGACACTCAAGGTCACATAGTCTATGAGTATGGTTGCCAGACAAAATAGAGAGTGCCCCATTATATTTGAATTTCAGGTAAAAAAATAAATTTTTGGTATAAGTGTGTGCAATACAATATTGGGAGCATATACTAAAAATATTGGTTGTTTATTTGAAATTCAAATTTAACAGGGCATCCTGCATTTTTATTTGCTAAATCTGGCAACTCTATAAGGACTGTAACTATGATTTCAATCTATATTTTTTGACTGTCCAACTCATGTTCTTCAACTTGTTCTAAAGGAGTAGGGGACCCTTGGAATGAGAGCGAGTGCCAAGAGGTTCAGGGACATACAAGGAACGTGACATAAGGCGAGTAGATTGAGCACCTCCCATGGGTCCCAAACCATGCTAAATGATACATGCTACATTATCTCTAATCTATGCAACACCTCAGCAAGATCAGTGTCATTATCCCCATTTTACAGAAGGGAGAATTGAGAGTCAGAGACATTAAGTAACAGCCAAGGACAGAACAGATAGGATTTTTTTTTTTTTAAGGTACCAGAGCTGGGGATTTAACGTGGGACCTCGTAAGTGGGAAGCCGGTGCTCAACCACTGAGCCACATCAGCTCCCATAGATAGGAAATAAAAGAGCTGAAGTTCCAAACTCAAACCTGTACTCTAGGCCATCACCCATGATGTTAGATCATCTTAGCATTGCTGGGAAGGAGTTATGAGGCATAAGAAGATGACCCACTGTTTCCTGGGAATATCTAAAGAGGGTGGCAATTCTCTTTAAATGACTATGGTCTATACAGTAAAGTAAAGGATGGGTTGTCTTCCTGAGGTTTGTACATATAGACAACTAATGTATAGTCACCCCCAAAGAAAAGGAATAATCTGGGTGATGGTCTGCATACTCTGGATTCACTGGATGCCTGCCAGTACTGCACTTAAGAAACAAAGGGAGTCAAATTCCCCTCTTTTATTCCTGGGCTGACAAAGCTAGCCATGTGATATTAGGAAAATATGTGTAAAGTCACCAAAATGAAACATATGCAAATTTTTTTTACTGTGTAGCACTGTCAAAGGCAAATGCCTTTCATAGATTTGGATTTTTCCATATTTATTTTGAGAAAAGAATCTTTGTATTTGACAGAGTCTGAAAAATGGAGTAGCACCTAGGGCAAAGTCTCTTCTGATAGATATGAATGCAAGAAAACCCTTGTAATTTTGTTTTAAATTCCCCCAAATACCATTAGCAATTTCAATGCCAGGTGTCCACTCATTCAGTTGAGACAGTTTAGGGAAGACCATTACTTGCTTAGCTCACATGCAGACTGATATTTAACGGAACAACTGGTTCAGTCCATGAATGACAGTGATTGTACTTCTGACTGTAGAAAGAAAATGCTGATAAGCCTTTCACACATTAGGCAAATTTTTTGATCCCCTACAATATGCTGGCGACCAGGCTAGGCAGTGGGGAAACAGAGTAACTCATGGCAATTTAGATGATACCTTTGTGGAGCATGCAGATACTTTTCCTCGAAAACTAGCAAATTCTGCACTACCATTGGGAAAAAATAACAGCAGTTGTTGTGCTATAAAAAGGAAAAAACAGAGAAGAAAAATTATTGATATCGTTAACACATGCTCTCTCAGTTTGAGATTTTTCCAGTTCTTGGTGTGTCGGACTCAACACCAGCACATATTTATTCCCATCTATTCAAAGAAGAAACACAAATTGAGGGAATATGAATGTTTAGATTAGCTAGCCTCCCCATTTATGTTGGGAAAACTTTGTTTTTCTTTGACAAATACCGTTGGTATTTACGTTAACCAGAACTCATTTAGTTGCAAGTGACAGAAACCCAACTGAAAGTCATCTAAGTGAAAAAGGGATTTTCTGGGGTCATAAAATCAAATTGTCTGGAGAGAGTATCCCCGTAGATCGGGGACTCAAACACACGAGGAATATTTCTCCTCCATTTCTTAGCTGTGATTGAATTTAGAGGCTCAAGGAGCTCTTATTTTAACATTTTCCAGCTCAGCAGGGGAAAAAAAAACAAAAACTTCTCTTTTCAAATAATTCCCACAAAGTTTCCCACCCCTGAATCAACCAATCATAAAAACCGTCTGGATTGATAGCGTCTGTGTTAGTTTCCTAGGGCTTACATAACAGAGTCCCACAAACTGGGGCTTAAAACAACAGAGATTTATCCTCCCACAGTTCTGGAGACAAGAAGTCTGAAATCAAGGTGTTGACAGGGCCATGTCCCTCTGAATTCTGTAGGGAAGAATCTGTTCCAGGTCTCTCTCATGGCTTCTGGTGGCCCCTAGCATTCCTTGGCTTGTGGGGGCATAACTCCGGCCTCTGCTTCTGTCGTCACATGGCTCTCTCTTCTCGTCTATGTTTCTGTGTCCAAACTTTTCTATTCTTATAAGGACAAGGACATCAGTCCTACTGGCTTAGGGCCCGCCCTAACCCAGCCTGGCTCATCTTAACTAATCACATCTTTAAATAGCATATTTCCATAGAAGGCCACATTCACCGACCAGAGGTTAGGACTCAAACGTGTCTTTTTGGAGAACACAATTCAGCCCATTACAGTGTCAAAGGCATAGAAGCTCTCGATTGTCTGGGACTGGGGTGGGGAAACTCCACTAGATTAACAGAACAGAACATGGAAGGGAGGGGTCATGCAAAGAAAACTGAGCTGTATCATGAGAGGAAAGGGAAATGCATGTTTGGCAGAGAGAAGCAAAATATATCAAATATACCGTTTTTAATGGCCTTGCCGTGACACTGGGGAAAACAAATGATTCTTAAGGATTTTTTGTGTGAAAGTGTAAGAAGCAATAGTATTCCAGCCTGGAGGAATGAGGTAGAGGTGGAAGATTAGCGTTGAGAGGGAAAATCTCTCTGTACTTTGTCTCCGTAATGCAGTGTTCTCATCCCTTTTGGTCCCTTTCAGACCAACCATCTGCCTGGAAAAACCAGTGGAGCTTGAATCTTGTTAAAAGTTTAAACCATTGATTTCAAAGTGAGAATTGACAATGAACTTTCAGTCTTGGGAAACAGAGCAAAGTTTAAAAAAACAACAACACAACTTCACTCCTCAGTAGCTCTGTGACCTGATATGTCTTAACTCTCTTTATGCCTCACAGCTCCCTCTGTAAAACAGGGGTGATAATAGTACCTACAGGCTTGCTTGGGGATGAAACAGGATCCCACTTGATGCTTAGCATAGACCCTCACTCACAGTAAGAATTCCAGGGACATTTTTTTAAAAATAAAACTTTATTGAAGTATATCATTCATACATGAACATACATAAACAATAAGTGTATGGTAAACATGAATTTACAAAACTAACACGCATATCCTGATACCAGGCTCCCATATATCTCCCCACCACCAACACCTTGAATTGTGAAACGTTATAAACTATGAAATAGCATCATCAAAATATTACTGCTAACTCTAGCCCATATCTTACATTGTGTGTATTTTACCCCAACCCACCCAATTAACACCTATATTAGTATTATATAATTGTTATCATTCATGAGAGTATGTTCCCATATTTGTCCTGTTAACCACAGTCCATCTTCCACCACTGGATGCCCTGTGTTAGAGTCCCATGCTTTGTACATTCCATTCAACGTGTATACTCAGTGGCTCTCATTTTCATCACAAATCCAGTAACGTTTTTGACATTTTGTTGTTTCTCCTTTCTTTCCATAAGGAAAGAAATGATTTAGAGAAAAATATTCAGTGTGCTAATATGTTGGTTCTCACAAGGACCAGCTACATAATTTGCAGGGCCCCATGCAAAATGAAACATGGGCCCATTGTTCAAAAGTATTAAGAATTTTAATATGGCAAGAGCAAAACATTAAACCAAGCACAGGACCCTTCTGAATACATGGCCCTGTGTGACTGCACAGACCTACGCCCATAAACATGGCTGGGATTCTCACATTATTTTTGGTAAAAGGAAAGAATGTTAAAGCACATAGCTTCTGGGTAAGAAGGGAGTGGGAGCATTTGCCTGAGGTCTATTTCCTGGAGCAAAATCTTTGAGATGAAGTTCCATTTTCTTCTCCTGCTGGGAGCATGAGAAACTTTAGACATGGATAAGAGATGGACCCATTCCCAGGAGATGCCACTTTCAATAGACGTAAGGAGGTAAAGAAGAAAGAAGAAAGACTAACTTTTTTTTTTTTTTTTAATTTGGATGGGAAGCTTTCTGGAGATGGAAGACAAATGACAATATGGAAAGGAATTTTCAGTGAAATAACATTATAAATAGCTCTGAAAGCATAACAAAGTGAAGCCAATAAAAATGGATGCATTGCACAGTCTGAAATTCCACAAAGATTCTCTTTCAACAATGCACTTTATTAATAAATCAGCTTGCTTTGCTCCATTAAAATCATAAAGCTAAGGGATTTATGGTTGGGTTAATGTCACTTTTGTCTTCAATTGAAGAGCCCACTTGAGCAACAATGAGTTGTTTTGATCTAAGAGATTTTTAAATACTTTAAAAATTTAATTCTTATAAATTGAAAAAAAAAATCTTATTGGTACTTAGTAGTTGATTATTCTGGAGTTCCACACAATAGAAAGGAGGACCCAAATAGTCCTCTATTTTCAATGGGTGTCCAGGATAGATGGGAAAATCTTGCTTTGCCTGATCAAAATTTATCCAAAATGATGACAATTTTGCCTCAGCTTAAAATTCAAGGATAACAAACTGTGTCTTGCCCTCCACATTTTGTTTCAGGTAGCAGTTTAGCAAAGTTTCCCCAGCAACAAAGTGACATACTAATTAATCAATCTGAACATTAAACAAACATTTATTTAAAATCCAGTATATGGAAAGCAGTAAACTTGGTGATGGGAACATAGCATCTGCAAAAACCTAGAGATCTGAAAAGCAACCTGATGCTTGGTGCATACCAATGGTCAGGCAAGAAACCCCAGAAAGGATTGGGGGTAGGAAAAAAAAAAAAAAAAAAGATTATGAACAGAGGAAAAATTCCAAAACGACTTT
>JAQZBX010035764.1:0-24443 GCA_029593785.1 Cabassous unicinctus
TTGAAGGGAAAATCTGATTGCAGAAAGATTGGGCTTGAGGAAATTACTTCACGAGTCAACTCTTCTTTACAGAAACTTAACTGTAAAGGAGATAGGTGATGGTAGGAGAATTCTGGGTTGAAGAAGAGCTTTCCCTACCCCTTCCAAAGATAGGGAAGACTTATGAAGTAGGAATTATGTCATATTCCCATAAGGAATTTTATTAGTTTCCTGTGAGTGCTCTAAAAAATTACCACAAATTTGGTGGTTTAAAACAACAGAAGTTTATTGTCTCACAGTTCTGAAGGCCAAATCAGTCTGAAATCAGTCTCACTGAGCCAAAATCAGGGTGTTGGCAGGGCCACACTTTCTCTGGAGGCTGTAGAGGAGAATCTGCTCCTTACTTCCGGATTCTGGTGGCTTCTAGCATTCCTGGCATTGTGGCTGTGGCTGCAACAGTCCAGTCTCTGTCTGTAAAATCACAGTGCCTTTTCCTCTTCTGTGTGTGTGTGTGTGTTTATTAGGTGTATGTGTCTGTAAAATATCCCTCTGTCTCCCTCTTATGAGGATACATATGATTTCATTTAGAGCCCATCAGTATAACCCAAAATAATCTCCCCATCTCAAGAGCCTTAACTTGATCACATCTGCAAAGTTTTGTTGTTTTTTTCCATATAAAGTAACATTCACATATTTCAGGGATTGAGACATAGATATATTTATTTTTTGGGGGTAATGCATTTTTCAGTAGGGTGTAGCCATTGTTCAGATTATCCCCCAATCCCATGTAGAATCATAAACCCTATGTTTCTGTAATAGAATCTATCTTAATTGTTTATTTCTCCCATTTTATCCATCACTCCTTAGCAGCCATTCTTATTTCCTCTAGCCTGAGGAGAGAAGAGATAAACATTTCACCTTCATCTTTTTCTCTAATTTGGAGAAAATGAGTATGGTATACACAAAGTTACATATCTATTATATCTCCTCTCCTCCTTGTTTGCTAAAAGAATCCCAGTTTGGTACTGGTGATGATGACCCTGGTTCCAGACAGTGAATCAGATTTTTCCAAGCCCATTACAGTGATGCTGACCACCCCACCCTTCCCCAGACTTCCATTAGCCAGAATTGGCCTGTGCTATAAGAAGGGACTCTGTGTGGAACCCTCCAGGAAAGAACTGTGCTTCCTAAAATAACAAATTCCAGCTATAAATTGGAGGCGGCGTCAAGACGTGGGAAAGGGGGTGAGAAATGAGGTTGGACCATTTCTTTCAGGACCAGACTGCTGCGTTTTACTGGCTAACACTTTTGAAGCTTTGTTGAGCTTCATATGATCAAGTTACTGATATTTAATTTATTTTGCTTGTTTTTCTAATTGATATTAGTTTTATTAGATATTAAAATATTTTACCATTCTAGCTTTACTCTTCCATATTTAGCCAGAGTATTGTGCTTTGCTTTTAAATAGATGTGTTTGCTACTGCTTATATTGAAGGGAAAAAGAAGTGCATCTGTTTGGTTTTACACCTCACGCAGCTTTGGAAATATACCTGTATGAACACTTACAACTGTGCTCTGAGATAAAGAATATAAAGCAATACGATTTTGATGCCTATGGTCCCCAGAAAAAGGCTCAAATAATTTTTAAAATATTAAATCTTACTAAAAATCTAAAGAGGAAATGAAAATACTGACCAGAATAAAGTTAAATTTCTATATAATGACACAATAATCAGATATTCCCAAAGAATATGATCTGAATTGTCATTTTCTTAAATAAAATAAAATAATAGCAAACTAAAAACAAAGTTAAACAAAGTTAAACACAGTTAAATGTTATAATGGAGCAGGGCATGGAGAACCTAAAGGATGTGCATATATACATTCTCTCCTAATGGTGCCCTCCCCAAACAGAATTCAAATATGCAATTATTTTTTATCATCTGTCACAGGATAGTGAAGTCTTATTACTGATCTAGAATGCTGCAGTTGAAATGCATGTGCTGTAGTTTTTATCATACTGAAAAACTGTCTAACTGAATGTCTGTTTCAGTCTCTATTGTCTTTAAAACAATAAAAATTATCAAGAGAATTGTCCCTAATGGCAAAACAAAACAAACAAACAAACGAAAAGGCAATTGATACTGACAGAGCAAAACTGGAGAGAACTGAGGAAGTCCAAAAACTGCAAGTAAAATTCAAAAGGATTTGCATTTGCTGTGTAAGTGGGCTGATGTGGCAAATCACATTTAATGCTGACAACTGTTAAAAAATAATGATAAATGGAGATGAAAAATAAGCAGGGTAAATGAAGCAAGAAAATCAGAATCACTGAGCTTCTATTAAAGGACAAAAAGCTCTGACATGGGTTGAAATTCTTTGAATGGTAAGACTTGGGTGGAAGAATGGAGGAAACTAATATGCAAATCTCATAAGTCTGAAACCTGACTATGAATATACATAATTGTTTTCTACATGAATATTTTATCCTTCTGTCTCTGCCTCAAATCATGGCTGAAGTGGTATTAAAATACAAATCATATACTTTTTAAGATTAAAAAAGTTTAAATTTATAAATCCATAGTCAAAAACTGTTTGGAAGACACATTTTAGTACAAAGTTTCTAAAACAATTGGCTCTATTTCATGTTGTTTTCCACTCCATCCTGAAACTGTTTAAGACTGACGACATACTGAAGCTAGAAATCTTATCTTATAGGTCTTGAGATTAAAAGAACATTCCAAATTTGATTTTTATTGCTTCTACTACTATACCTGATCTAAACGTTTTCTACCATATACATGGCAAGAAGATAGATATTTTCATGGGAAAATGGTTTGATGAGTGAATTTGGAAGCATAATAGAAATAAGCTCTAAACTTTTACAATGAGTTGTAAGGTGACTGTTGCCAGGACAGTATATCATACAGTTATGGATGAAGAATTGCCATTTTAATCAGATCTGATTTCCAAAACCAGTTTCATTGGGAATGGTAACTTTTTTCTACTTGCTAGATCAAAACAGTAATTTCTTCAAAAGTGCTCTTAAACTTCAAGTTGGTATATTATGAGAGAGTTTTTAAACAGTATGCCCAATATTTCTGGGCTTGTCTTCTCCAGCCAAGGGCAGCCTTGCCCATTTACCCTAGGTTTCTGAACAAATTTTGTTTTCTATATATGCCATGACATGAGAGTTGTTAGTAAAACAATAGATAGCCTAATATTAGGATTACAAAATGGATCTGCTTTCATGAACAGTTACTGAAGAAGCAAGTCCAAGATTTGCCAAAAGTGCAAAGAAGGCCACTGTTGTTAAGAGAATTATAATTTACTTTTGTGTTTTGATCTTATGTCCAGCCACATGCCAAACATTTTAATTCTACTCATGTTCTGAAAATGACTTTTTGTCTTCTGTGAAAACAATTTTATCACATATATGATAATAACAGTTTTGATATACTGGTTTTCTCCATGACTAATCAAATTCCATTTTTGTTTGTCTGTTTTAACTACTGCTATTTTTCCTACTGATGCTTCCAGTAAAATATGAAAAGATGTGGTGATGAGGTATTTTTGCTTGCCCCTCATTGAATGAGACAGCTTTCAATAGTAAGCAAATTCTGCTATATAATATTAGTAGATAATTTAACAGGTTAAGTGGTTTCCTTTTCTTCTTAAATTGCTAAGCATTTTTTAATCATGAATGGTGCTGAAATATATTACAACACTTTTTCTGTAAGTATAGGAATTGTTTTGAACTATTAGATTATATTCCTTTTTTTCTGTTAAAATAGTTAATAGCATTTATGTTTTTTTTTAATAACTGCCTTTGTATTCCTGGAATATAACCAGTTCAGTATGTGACTTTATCTTAGAATAAGTATCTTTAGGAGTTTGCTCATGAGTTAATGTTATAGTGTTTACATTTTATACATCATCCTAGCCTGTTTTTAAGGTCCTAATTAAGACAGGTCAAATACTAATAGAGGAATGTTTCCTCTCTTCTTCATGCTCTGGAAAAGTTGGTCTGATACTAATCTTTGACATTTTTTGAGGCTTGTTTCATGGCAGTGTACCTGCTCAATTTTCATGCATGCCTGAGAAGAATGTGGTTTTCTAATTGTTTTACACAGGGTTCCATATAAGTGTATCAAATTAAGATTGTGATTTGACCTGTCCAAATCATGAATTTCTTCACTATTTTGTACTGTTGTTAAAGTTATTCTTGCATGACTTAATAATAAATTTGCAATATCTCTGTCATTTCATCAGTATTAGCTTTGCATGTTTTTTATTTTATTAAATGTACATGTTTTGAATCATTTCTGGTGAGTTGAAACTTTTACCGTTATGTAGTTTATTTCCTACTAACACAAAGTCCACTGTATATCAGATCACACTCCCAGGTGTATGATGACTCAGAAATCCAGCCTGCTAAAATCTGGTGTCAACAACTTTTCAATGTATGCCATTTCATAAGGTGTAAAAGGGAGGGAAAGAGGATGCTTACTGTTCCAGCCTGGGAAGAACTCATGCCATTTCTGCTAATATTCCACTGGCCAGAATGAATTACATGGCCACTGCAGGTCAACTGGGAGACTCTGCTCTAATTTGTTGCCCCTACATGCAGGCAGAGGGAAGGTCCATCTACAAGCTTCTTTAACTGTTATGGAAAAAAAAAAAAAGGAAAAGGAATAGTGGCAAATTGTACATTGATTTTTAAATCTTCTGCCTGGAAATAAGACTCATCATTTCCTCTCACACTTTTTAAACAAAAGAAAGTCACATGGCCATTCGTAACTTCAAATGAGGTGAAAAAATACAATCCTGCTATATGCCAAGAAACAGCTCAAAATACCTAGTGAACATAACTATTGATAAGTACATTAGTTTAAAAAATAATAATTATATGGATTATATGGAGCGAGGAAGTGGCAGAGATGGCTAAATGTGAATGCATTTTAATATATTCACATATACAAACAAATATAAAATTTGCTAATTAGGATAACTAAATAATGTGCCTCTCCCAGTGTGCCCAGTATTTAGTGCAATTATAGTGATGTGTAAGAGTAGGGAGAACTAGGTTTTATTCTCATTGAAGCGGGGGAAGAATCACCTTCATCCTTAATTATAAAAAGTAAAGCTAAAACAATATGGTATATAATCCTATATCTGTTTTCCTCATTGAGACAAAGAGAGAATGAGATTCATCTTTAATTGTATAAAGTAAGGCTAAAATAATGGCTTATAAAACTCTATATCTGTTTTCAGTTTATTGCTTCTGCCTTTAGTAGTTTGGATACCCAAAGCATTCTGAAAAAAGTATAAATACAAGATAGAACCCTAGTTCTTTAAGTAGACATATGAGAAAATATAGGTGCAAAAATGAAAATTTCATCCATTGTGCTCAGGGCCGCTCCTGTGTCTGTTGGCTGCACTCATAATTTCAAAGTCCACTTCTGTGTGACTCTTTTAAGGGGCTCTTGTCAGTTTAAATTTCTTGGCTGTCAGGTGCAATGGTGATGTGTTTCATCTGGCTATGTCAAGCACATCACTTTATTCCTGTTCACAATGAGAAGATTTCAGCTGGAAAGCTGGAAAGAAACGCTTTGGAGAAGATTTCAGGCCAACTAAAAAACAGACTACCTTTTAAAAAGACTCAGATTAAGTTTGATATGAAGTATGGCATCCTGGACCTTTCAGATTGCAATTACCTTTGACAATGTTCAATTAATTACAGTTTTCATTGTGATTATACAGAGATTATATTGCATATAAAACCTTTCAGGATGTTAGCAACATGAAATTTAGGTCTCCTTTATCTCTAGCTGCAGAGCTGTATAATTTGACATTTGTCATATAAAAATACTTGGTCCTCACATTAAAAAATCATAGATGGAGCCACAATGCTTAGAGGATAAAGTAAATTCAAAATCATTCAATTTTCTGAGCCCAATTCTTACTTTCTAGCCTTATTTTCTCCCTAACCTCCTGCAACCTACACACAGACAGATAGACTTATATACACACCCTCATAATTTCCACTTAAATCAGTTTAGACAAACAAAAAGTTCAGAGTGTTATCCTGACTCCAGTTCTGTTTTTCTATTATCCTTCCAGAAGCACTTTCCTCTGGGACACTGGAATCAAGCTAGCCCCACATATGGTAGCATTGCAACGTATTATCCAGAAGAGAAACATCTCTTCTAGTAGCTCCTATAGAAAAGAAATGAAGTTTATATAAGCCAAATATCCAGAAAACACCTCCTTGTGTCATTTTACCCAAGCTGGATTGCATGGTTATATCTAACCCATTCTATGTGATTGCAGGGTGTGGGATTTGGCTCTACCCAATTAAAGTCACTATCAGGAACAGAGAGTGGGATGACTGAGGTCAAGTCCACCCAAACATCATTACTGAGGATTGGAAACAGGAGTTCCACCAAAGATAATACAACTACAAGAACTATATTTTATTATTTTTGTATCTCACTATCTAGTATTCATAGATGTTCAACAAAAATATGAGGAGTAAAAGAACCATGGTCCTTTGCCATTTATACTGTACTAATGGGTTTAAATTAGGCAAAGGAAAAACATGGATGAAGAGTATAACCACAGAGAGTAATATTGATGACTGTATTAGTCAGGGTTCTCTAGGGAACAGAATCAACAGGAGATATCTGTCAATAGTATGAGATTTTATAAGAGTCTCTCACGTGACCGTGGGGATGCACAAGTTCAGGTTCCACAGGCAGGCTGCAAACCAGGGCTCCAAAGAAAGTCCAGTGAAGGTCCTTGATGAGTTTTGGAGAGACATTAACTGTCCAAAGACGAGCTGGGAAATTCTCTCTGAATGCTGAAATCATTTCCCCTTTTAAGGCATTCAACTGATTGGATAAAACGTCACTCATATTGCTGACAGCAATCTCCCTGGTTGATCGTAGATGTAATCAGCCATCCATGCAGTAAACTTACTGATGACTAAAGCCCATAAATATCCTTGTATTACAATTAGCTCAGTTTTTGCTTGATCAAATAACTGGACACACATTTACCTGGATGAGTTGACACATTAGCCTAACCATCACAATGACCAACTGAAAATTTTATCTTCATCATATTTTCTTTTCTTCCGATTCCCTGCCCCATTTAGCTGTCCAGTGCCCACATACTTTTTCATAGCTTCCCTATTCTTACACAATTAAAGCCTTCATCTAAGTGCAGGTTTGCTGCTAACTCATAAGATGACTTCCATGGCTTAGAAAAGTTTCTATTGTATCCATAGTAGGAACCCAGCCCACTCTATCCACTTTACAGGGTGCATGGTTTGGTAACAAGAGTGGGAACCAGATTTCAACCCCTACCTGCCCACTCTTCAGGACCCTTGTCTAATGAACATTCTATATAACCATAATGTTTAGGGAAAATAAGCGACTTTATTTTTTAGATTCTTATTCCTGCCATACATATTTGTATTTTAAAAGAGAAGATGAGGACAGATAAAGGCTTATTTTATAGTAGGCAACAGATCAAGGCTTATTTTATAATAGGCCACAAATAAACCTTTGGAATTATGGCAGTGTGAGGTCAGGGCAAACTGGAAATAGAATTTTGATATTAAATGATTTGATGTAAAATCATATGTAGAACAACACAATCAATATATATATATTGGCACTTGGCCTTTAGGAGTGAACAATTCAGAACTCTTAGAAAACAATATACCTTATCAGAATTTATATGCTCAAGTAATTCTCAAAAATGTATATTTTAATCCCTACTATTACAAATAATGCAAAGAAATATAGATAATAAGTAAATAGAATAAATAAATGGAATTTTAAAAAATAATTCTTAATACAAAAGAGGCCAAAAAAGTTGGGAAAAAAAGAGTAAAGAACATATGGAACAAAGAGAAAACAAAGTGTAAGACGGTAGACCTAAACCTAACTACAATAAAAATTAAATTACATGTAAATGAACTTAACACTACAAATTAAAGCCAGACATTGACATATTAGATTTTAAAAAGCAAAATACAACCATTCTCTTTACAAAACTTATTTTAAACAGAGGTTGAATGGGAAGGATCAGAAAACTTATTTAGTCACCATGCAGAGACTAAATAAATCAACCTAGTGCTGCTGTGCCGATACAGACAAAATAGACTTAAAGGTAAAGAGATAAAGAATGACTTTTTATAAAGATAAAAGAGTAAATTCCTCAGGAAGACATAATAATCTTAAATGTGTGTGCAGATAATAACAGAGTTTCAAAATACATGAAAAATTAGAGCTAAAGAAGAAAATAGACAAATCCACACTCATATTTGCATTTTTTACCACTCATTTCTTGATAACTGAAAAAAAGAGAAGGCAAAAATATCACCTGACATAGAAGATTTGAACAACATTCTTAAACCAAATTTACCTAATTGAAATGAATAATACATTACACCATCAACTATACTATGCACATTCTATTCAAGTGTACATGGAACATACGATATGCTTGGCTATAAAACAAATCTCAACAGAATATAAAATATTGAAATCATCCAGAGGATGTTCTCAAACCATAAAGGAAAAAAAAATACAAATTAACAATTACACAATCTCTGGAAGATCATCAACTATTTGGAAATTAAATACAAAATCTAAATAAATTATGAGTCAAAAGAAATCATAGGAGAAATTTGAAAATATTTCAAACTGAACTACAACTTTAAAAAGCAGTTCAAAATTTGTGGTATGCAGTCCAAACAGTTTTTAGAAAAATACTTAAAACACTGCTTACATTTCAAAAGAAGAAAGGTTTAAAGACAGTAATCTAAATTTCCACCATAAGAAACAAGAAATAAGAGCAAATTAAGCCAAATTAAAGAGGAGAATTGAAGTAACAAAGATAAGAGCAATAATCAATGAAATAGACAAAGCAAAGTCAAAATCAGCAAAGCCAACAGATGGTTCTTTGAAAGGACAAATAAAATTAGTAAACCCATGGCAAAACTGATCAAGAGAGCAAGAGAAAACCATAAATTGCCAATATCATGAATAAAAGAGGGACATCACTAGGGCTACTACAGATATTAAAAAGATGAAAGGTAAATACTATAAATATATTCTTTAAAAAATGATAACTTAGATGATTTGAACAAATTCCTTAAAAATAACTACATGCCAAAATAACACAAGAAGAGATAGAAAAACTGAATAAAAATATATCTGCTAGAGTAATTAAATTTATAATTAAGACTTTCCCACCAGGAGTACGGGGTAGTCCGAACTTAGATGGTTTTACAGATAAATTCTATCAAGTATTTGAGGAACAAATAATACAAGTGCTTTTCTGTATGGTATGAAGTAGGGATCAAAGGTCACTTTTTCCCCATATGTTTAGCCAGTTGTTATAGCAACTTTTGTTGAAAATATTTTCCTTTACCTTTACTAATCCCTTATGTGAGCATACCTCATCGCATCCTGCGAGTCCTTCCAATTATCTGATCCTAAATAACAGATGCACTGCCCTTTTTGCACCACTGGATAGTGCTGTGGTTAGGAGCGTAGACTCACTCTACAATTTCTGGTTTTGACTCCAAATTATTCCATTTCCTAGATGTCTGTTTGGAGGCCAGTTGTTTAAAATTTCTGAGCTTTGATTTCCTCATCTATAAAATGAGGGTATTACAGTAATCAATGGGATTGCTGTGAGATTTAAAGGAATTGTTATATGTAAGGTGTTTAGAACTGTGCTCAATTAGCTACTATTACTATTTATTACTGCCACTGCTGCCAACACTTCTACTACCAGTTGCATTACTAATACTACCACTACTACTACTATAAAACTACTACTGCTACTATTACAACCATTAACTTATCATCCATTTGGGAAGTGCTCACAGTAGCCTTTGTTGAAGTCGATTCACATGCAAACTGACTTCTCCAATCTGTCTCCAACTTGTATTTATAGAATAACTTACCACTGACTTTTAAATTCAAATAAAGTTGCACTTTTGAAAGAAATTACCATTCAAACTAAACTACACTAGTATTCTCAGAAAACTGCAAAATTGTGTCTCAGCTTTTGTCTCTTTAAATGTGGCTCCTAAAAGTCTGTATTGCAAGTCTTTGCAACTCATTCTGAGACAGTCATACCTGTAGCTGGAGTAGTTTACAACTTAAGGGCCCTAATTCTAACAGGTTTAAAACTAGTTGGAAAAGAGGGCCCAGATGTGGACTAATTTTGAGGGACATGAAAATTTTCAAATACCCAGAGAAGAGTTGCAATGTGCCAAGAACAAACACGACCTAATTCAAAATAATGCTCCAAGGTGCTCCTGGAAATGGTTAACTTACAATACAGATAGCATACAAATATTTTAATAACAGTCTTTAATGTAGGGCAAATAAAGGAGAGAGGACCCACAAGTCACTGCTGTATAGCATTAATTCCTAAAACAGAAACTAAATGAATGGTTAGTTTACAGTTTTGCATAATTATCAGGAAAATACACACTGAAACATAAGTATATTTAGTTATAAATTATATGCTATTATATTAATATATTGTATTATTTAATATATCATAAGGCATAAACATATAAATTAAAAAGGAGAAAAGACACTGCTAATTGCATTCACTCTAATGGGCTATCATCACCTCTATTCAATTCCAAGCATTTACAATCAACCTTATTACAAATTCTTCACAAATTAAACCTCTGCTCCCCATTCTCTATCCTCATTCTATCTTCTGGTAATCTGCATTTCAATTATTAATGATATCAGAGGCATTTTTCCCTCATAAACACGATGGTAGAAAATGCTTTACTAATTTTAAAACCTGGTAAAACTCTGTGATCCACAAATTAAAGGTCTGATGCTAAATCCAGTTTCTTTAGATATCTGCTTTTAATGGCTCTTATAACTGAAAAAGATTCTTCACAATGAGAAACTTATACCCAAACTAAAGGAAATATTGCTAACTGTGTTTACTAGATTTTAATAACTATATTTAAATCACATCCAAAAATTCCTTGTTTTTATTGAAAATAGTCTGGCAGCATTCTATTTTCCCTAATGTTAATTAGTTCTTTTGAACTAATCAGAAAATGCTGCCTTTCAAATTTTTAACAAGTGAATTGAGCACACACAGAATCCTTTGGAAGATTTTTAAATATGTTAGAAAATTACCTTTCTAAATATTCATATATAAGTATTTTATAAGTGACACACATTACTTTCTTCACGTAATACAAACACTGCCAAACCATCATATCCAAAATTCTCACTCCATAGCACAAGTTTCTTTCAAAAACTCATTAACTTCCCCCATTCACTGTTAAAATGTTACTGTACTATGAAGGGAGAGATTATTTTATAAATTGCCTGGAAATATAATAATTATAAAAGAAAATGTCCCAAATTTTAGGATACCTTTCATTCTAAAATAGTTTTAAATGTTCATAGTTCATATCTAAGTTCAGCTCTTAATGATTTTGTTACGACATGGGCAGCAAACTTCTAAGTAATACATGAGATTTGTGTGGTCATGCCACGTCTCATTATAAAGCATTTTCAAGACTTTACTATTTAGAAAAATATTGACTTTTAACTAATTATTTTGCCTTAGTGAAGCTTTTTTTTTTTTTCCTCACTTCTGGATTTATTTTCTTGGCTACAATAGCTTGCCTACAAATAATGTAATGCATAAATTTCATGCAAGATACAATTTCCTCAACATTACTCTCCATCCATTTTTTTAAATGCACTCAAGATTACCAATCTACAGTTGTTACATTTATATACATTTTTCCTTAAATTTTGTTTTTACTATTCAAAGACCCATAACTGTTAAAATTGTATCCAGTATATCTTCTCCTGAATAACTCGCAGAAAAGTAATTTGAGTATTTCATCATCTATCAAATTTCCTAAGGTAGGACATGTTAGAAATATGTATTTCCATTCAACTATATAACTCCCACACTAAGTAATTTGATTCATTTCCTTCTTTTCCAAATCTTCAACAATATTTTCTAGGTATCTTTTAACAGTATTTGCTGATTTTAAAAAGGAATTTTATTTTATGATCATATTCCTTCCACAATAAAACTGGCTTTCATCTCTGTTTCCTATAACATTGCAATACTCCCTACTTTCTCTTCCAATTTCCCACAGACTTCTGGTTTTCAGTTCTTTCCAGTGGTTTTCTCTTTAAAAGGCCTCAAGTAATAGAAGACCCATGTGATTCAGATGGCCATGCTTTAACCGAAAAAAAAAAAGCGTTTTTAAAAGGTTGTATTTACAATGAGTTCACAGCCACAGGGATACCGTTTAAGATTAAGAACCTGTCTAAACTGAGGTACATAATTCAACCTATCACACATATGTTCATGCAAAAATGTGTACAAATGTTCACAATATTCATAATAGCCAAAAAGTAGAAACAACACAAATGCCCATCAAATGATGAAAGAAAAGCAAACTGTGATATATCCATACAGTGGAATATGATTCAACTCTAAAAGGAAATTGAAGTACTGATATATGCAAAAACATGGATGAACCTTGAAAATATTATTCTAAGTGAAAGAAGCCAGAAATAAAAGGCCACGTAGTGTACAATTCCATTCATATTTTCCAAAATAGGCAAGTCCATAGTGAGAAAAAGTGAATTAATGACTGCTGAGATATTGAAAGAGTGGAAAAAAGGAGCTACTGGGTAATTTTGGTGGGTGTTGAAAATGGACATATATTAAGAACCCACAGCTAATATTGTACTCAATGGTGAAAGACTGAAAGCTTTCCTGCTGAGATCAGGAAAAAGACAAAGATGCCCACTGTGTTATTCACTATAGTGCTAGAGGTTCCAGCTAGGGCAATTAGGCAATAAAAGGCATTCAAATTGGAAAGGAATAAGTGAAACAATTGCTATTCACAGATGATGTGCTCCTATGCCTAGAAAGTCCCAAAGAACCCACAACAAAGCTACTAGAGCTAATAAACAAGTTCATCAAAGTGGCGGGATAAAAGAGTAACAGGCAAAAATCAGTAGTGTTTCTATACACTAGTAATGAGCAATCTAAGGAGAAAGTGAGGGGGAAAAAATTCATTTGTAATAGCAACTAAAAGAATAAAATATTTAAAAATAAACTTAACCAGGGATGTAAAGGACCTGTATTCAAAAAAACTGCAAAACATTGCTAAAAGAAATCAAAGAAGACCTAAATAAATGGAAAAACATTCCATGTTCATGGACTGAAAGACCCAATATTGTTAAGATGTCAATTCTACCCAAATTGATTTATACATTCAAAGCAATCTTGATAAAAAAATTCCAACAGTCTTTTCTGAGGAAGTGGAAAAGCCAATTATCAAATTTATTTGGAAGGGTAAGGGGCCCCGAATAGCCAGAAATACCTTAAAAAAGAAAAACAAAGTTGGAAGGCTCTCACTTCCTGACTTTAAATCAAATTACCTCTGTACAGTGGTAAAAACCATGGTATTGTCATAGATACAAACAGACCAATGGAACCGAATTGATGGTTCAGAAACAGACCCACACATCTATGGTCAAGTGATTTTGGACAAGCCTGTCAAACCCACTCAGCTTGGGCAGAACAGTCCATTCAACAAATGGTGCTGGGAGAACTGGATATCCAATCCAAAAGAAAGAAAGAAGACCCTCATATGTGATACAAAAATTAACTCAAAATGGATCAAAGACCTAAATATAAAAGCTAGAATCATAAAACTAAAAGAAAATGTAGGGAAACATCTTCAAGACCTGGTGGTAAACCTTACACCCAAAGCACAAGCAATGAAAGAAAAAACAGGACCTCCTTAAAATTAATCACTTTTGTGCTTTAAAGAACTTTGTCAAGATGGTGAAAAGGCAGCCTACTCAATGGAAGAAAATATTTGGAAACCACACAGCATGTTATTTAAGGAGATCAAACAACTCAACAATTAAAAGGCAAGCAACCTAATTAAAAAATGGGCAAAAGACTTAAATAGACCTTTTTCCAAAGAGGAAATACATATGGCCAGAAAGTACATGAAAAGATGTTCAACATCATTAGCTATTAGGGAAATGAAAATTAAAACTATGAGATATTTCACACCTTAGAGAATAGCCATTATTAAAAAACAAAACAAAAAACAAAACTATAAGTGCTGGAGAGAATGTGGAAAAATACAGACTGTTGGTGGGAATGCACAATGGTGCTTCTCCTTGCAGCTTATAGCAAAATGCTAGATGAGCAAGATAAGCTGAGGACTGAATTGTTGGACACAAAGAAATCAGAAACTGATTCTGGAAATTCCAAGCCTCTGGAAATCAAGTCCCCAGACAATAGTGCCCCATTTGAGGACTTAATTAAATTTGGAATTTGTAAATCAGGATTGAAGATGCAGTTATCTAGGAAAGGCTTCTGGGAAGTCTTACTGTCTGATGGCTTGGACCCTTCCTTTCTGCATGCTAAACCAACAAACTTTTTGAGAGAATTGTATGAACAAAAACACTGTCAGCCTGGACTAAAAGGGACTTGGAAAGGAGAGATTGAAGGAGAAACAGCTTTAAGAGGAAAACCATGGAAACTAAGATCTGGAATTAAGACATCACCTTGGGCTAAGAGAGGAACCCCACCCATGTGTACAGACAGGGTGAGTTTGCACTGGCAGTTGAAGAGGGTGGATGTTCCCACTCAATGTTCAGAGAGAGTTTTTCCACCCCAGGATACAAAGAGGGTGGAGCACATTTATCAAGGACTACGGCAGTTAAGGTCATTTCTCCATAGGTCTGAGAAGGGTGTGCCTGTCCCCCATGGATTAGGGAAGGCCAGGCAGTCAACTTATTGCTCTGAGAGAGTTTAGCCTGTATGCTAAAGTCATACAGTGTTGTCTTCACTTCACTGTACTAGGGGGGTTAAGACTCTAACCCAAAGATTGGGTAAAGTGTAGCAATCACCCCAAAACTCTTGGAGAGTGAGGTCTGGAGCTTGGTCACCACCCAGATGCTTGATGAGGGTGCAACCAAGGAAATGGCCATTGGGAAAGCCTGTGGAAAGGATGGGTTCCCATAAGGCTCCAGGAAGAAGAAACCATCTTCTTAAGAATGACTCTCAGACTTTGAAATCGAATGGAGTATGCCCTGCTGGTTTACTCAACTGTAGAGGACCCATGACTCATGTTTCCCTCCCAGATTCTCCTTATGGTAATAAAAATGTTTATCCTTTGTGTGTCCATTTGTGTATTGGAAACAAATAAATGGTTTTGTAAGTTTCAGAGGTCTACACCCAGATGGGACTTTGCCCCAAGAAAAACTGTATTTCTTTAAACTGACTGTTTACAGTATATGATTTTGTACTCAGCATTGTTACTGATTTAAGGGTTTTTTAAAATATTTAATGTCTTTTTGAAATTCAGAGGGTGGAGTATAGCAGTTTGATATTATTGATGAATTCCAAAAAGAAATATTGGATTATGTTTGTAAACTGGTCTTTTCCTCTGGGCATATTAGAGTATATTGGATTCAGAGGCTTTCCTTTTACTTGCTTAAATAATGATTAAGGCTTTGATTGGGCCATGTCAGTAGGATGCTGAGTCCCCGGCCCCTCGGTGGGCGGGGACTCACAGAGAAACTGCACCGCAGAGAAGGGAGGTTGGAGTTTTGATATTGGAGCCCAAGAAGTAAACACACAGAAGAAAAATACAGAGGAATAGAGATGGCTCCTTACACATGGCAGAAGCCCTGGGGAGAGAGAGACAGAGCTGTTCACCTGATAGTCTACAGCTGGCCTTGTGGAAAAAGCATAGCAGCTGAGCCCAGAGAGAAACAAGCCCTGGGAAGAGGGGAACCCAGGAAGCCTAAACCCTTGGCAGACACCAGCAGACATCTTGCTCCAACATATGGCAACAGATTTTGGTGAGGGAAGTAACCTATTCTTTATGGCCTGGTAACTGTAAGCTTCTACCCCAAATAACTATCCTTTATAAAAGCCAATAGATTTCTGGTATTTTGCATTAGCACCCATTTAGCTGACTAATACAGATGTAAATGTCAATTGTAAGAAACCTAGAGAATAATCTGACTTTGTAACATAGTGAGCTCATTGATGGATGAAGATTATGGTTAATAGTACAACTATAAGAATGTTCTTCTATGAACTAGAGCAAATGTACATCACTATTATAAGGTGTTAAGAATATGGTGATATATGGCAAAATACAATTAATGCAAATTATGAACTATAGTTAACAGTAATATTGTAATATTCTTGTATCAATGGCAAAGAAGATACTATATCTAAGGGTCAGCATTAGAGAGGTATAAGGGGGTACAGGATTTTTTATATCAGATTAAGGAAAACGTTCTAAAATTGACTGAGGTGATGACGGCACAATTCTGTGATGGAACTGTGAGCCACTGAAGCATGGGACCCTATGACACAGTGAACCATGTGGTAGATAATTGACTGTGGTTAACAGTACAAAATATGAGAATGTTCTCTCATGAATTATAACAAATGTCCACTACTGATACATGGCATTAATAATAGGGTGGTTTATGGAAAAAATATATCGATGTAATCTATGGACTACAGCAGGAATATTTTGACAATGTTCTTTCATAATTTTTGACAAATGATCCACAACAATGCAAGGTGTTGATGTCGGGGTGATGTATGCAAATTCTGTACATAATGCATGGTTGTTTTGTAAGCTCACAACTTCTTTAATAAAAAATAAATTAAAAATAAAAAATAAATAAATAGAAGTATCCACCTTATTAACATCCTACATCACCTGAAATGCATTTTTACAGACTCACTTTGGGAAATATTTATTTCCAAATAGATTGTGTTGCAATGGAAGATGGTCCTAGGAAAGATATGTAAATTGCCCCATTAGTTCCCAGCATTGCAAGCATAATTCTTGAAACAAAAGGAGTAAGGAAACCGTAAGGCTTCAGATGTGAAGGTAGAAAAAGTAAGAAGTGACACCATTTTGAAAGACCTTAGAAACTGAGTCAAAAGCCAGTATGAAATAAAAGGGAGAAAGATACTGTAGCCACTTAGAAGTTTGATGTAATTATGAATTCCAAAAATAGATATTGGATTATGCTTGTAAACTGGTCTGCTAATCTGGGCATGATTAAGTTATGATTAGGGCATTAACTGGGCCATGTCAGTAGGACATTGAGCCCCACCCCTTGGTGGGGCAGGAATCAAATATAAAAGGCAAGACAAAGGACAGAGGGAGCAGTTTTTGATGTTGGAGTTCTGGTGAGGAAGGAGAGAAGGCCCTGGGATAGAGATGAGCCATTCGCCTGAGAGTTCACAGCTGGCCTTGTGTAAAGAAGCAAAGCCTAGAGAGCCTTATAGTCTACAGCTGACCTTGTGGAGGAAACAGAGGAGCGAAGCTCAGAGAGAAATGCAGCCCCAGGAAGAGAGGAACCCAAGAAGCCTGAACCCTGGCAAACGTCGGCAGCTGTCTTGCTCCAAACGTGGCAATGGACTTTGGTAAGGGAAGAAACTTATGCTTTATGGCCTGGTAATTGTGGACTTCTACCCCAAACAAATACCCTTTATAAAGACCAACTGATTTCTGGTATTTTGCATCAGCACCCCTTTGGCTGACTAATTCTAAAGGTAGAGGCAACAGAATGAAAAACATGAAAGAATAACACAGTGTGACTAAAGGATATTATACAAAGGATATATACTGGAATGAGGCAGGATAGGTGCAACTTTTCAGAATGGGCCATGGATTTGTGAGAAAAGAACAAATTCATACCATAAATTTAGATTAAGTTTTATGATTATTATGTTGTTGATGAAAATGATGATGAAGATGATGATGATTTTATGTAAAGTACACAGAATACTTTTACAATGGCTCCATTTCCTTTATAGAATGTCAATCTTGTCTCGGGTGTGGTAGGTGATTACATTTAGCTGCCAATGACACTATGGAAGAATACTAGGATCTTTAGTATCTGAGAAGCTTAAATTCTTACAGTACCTCGGTACTTTTATACTTTTATAATTGGGATTCTCATCAGTTTTCAGGAAAAATATGTTCACACATTTTATGCTATCGAAAGAGAAAATACAGGCAGCTGGGCCTTCTTACAACATCAGCAAGACCATATTCTATTCTAGGGAAAAAGCAAATTCAGTGTATTGGCATCCCTTGTTTCATTTCTCCACTCTTCAGTTTTCCAATCTTTCAGAAAACATGTTCCCTTCAAAATCAGGATGAAACCAATTAAATGAATATCTTGAAAGTTTCCCTAAGGAGTTAGATTCCTTATATAATGATATTCAGGAAGTATAAAGATAGTAGGAATGATATGATTCTACATGTGGATGATAAGAATAATTTAACATTGTAAAAGGCTAGATTATGAGATCATTGGGGACATAGATTGTGTAGTGTTTTGAATTGTGGTCCCTAGAATGATTTGTCGATGTCCATATCCCTAGAATCCACTAATGTTACTGTATTTGGATAAAAGATATTTGAAGATGTAGTTAAAGATCTTGAGATGAGATAAACCTTAATTCTAGCTGAGCTCTAAATCCAAAGACAAGTGTCCTTATAAGAGGCAGCATAGAAGAAGACACTGACATGCAGAGGAGAAGACAATGTGAAGACAGAGGCAGAAGTGATGCAGCCACAAGGAATATCAACAGCCACTGGAAGGTGGAAGGATTATCTCCCATTGTGGTGCTTTGTTATGGCAGCCTGAGGAAGCTAAAACAGATTGGAATCTCTTGCACCATCAACATGAGTGTTGATGAATTAAGGAACTGCCTGTAGAAATAGAAAGGAGAATGTGAAAGCAGGAGATACTCTACAGGTAGTTTGGTAAGTGGATGCAGAGTCAACAAAGACAAGACAGCCAAGATTACAAACCAGGATACTGGGGATAATTGTGAGACTATTAGAGACAACAGGAGCAAAGAAAGATTTCAGGAGGACAATGGTTTTGAATCTAAGCATGCCTAGTTAGAAGTACCAATGGGTCGTCTATTGTAGAAATTCAGTAGGCAGTTGTTAATCAGGTCTTCTGTCTAGAAAGTTGATCAGCAATGTGGTTTTAAATTTGAGACATAGCACAGAAGCAACATTTAAGTCTATGATAGTGTATTTATATTATGAAAAGAATTGAATAAGGAAGGGATCCTCCCTAACTCTGTATTTATAAACCATGCAGAAACTATTCCAAGTAAAACTCTTAGATTCCATTCTACTTGTTCCTCTCTTATTCTCATCTTCATTCTTTTTCCTTTGAATCCTAACTGGTGGATCCATTCATCCTTTACAAAGTTATACTTAGGGTTTGCCTTTCTGGATCTGCCAGAAAGATGATAGACCAAGAAATATCTCCCTGACTTCATTCAAGAATTTAGCTCGGACTTACTGTAACAGTAGTCCCTTCCACAATATATTTACTGACACATTTCTTCCTTTTTTTTAAATAAAAAATACTCCTTAAAGATTTTATTCATTCCATCACTGGCTATTCTCTCTGGATCCTATGCCAATCAAGTTTTGGTTTCCAACATTGATGAAAACCTCTCTTGTCAAGGTCATGAATGACTGTGATATTGCCAAATCCAAAGGTAAATTCTTCTTTCTTGACCTTGTAGAAGAACTTGACAGAGTTGTTCATTCTTGCAAAACTGTATGTGGTCTCTTAGAGGGACACTTCACTGTTTCCTTCTATCTCACTCGATTCTTCTTTTCAAAAATCTGCACTAGATTCTCCTCTCCTCTTTCTAAGTTCACAGTCTTAAGACCTCTTCTTTCCTCTTCACCACTCTTCTCTTCTCTATCCATACTCAAACCCTGATTATTTTATCCAGATCTATAACTTGAAATACACTTGTAAACTGACAACTCCCATTTTTACAATTCCAGACCCAACTTCATCCATAACTTAAGACATACCCAACTTCCTATTTAACATCTCCACTTGTATGTCCCAGATTGCACCACCAGACAAAAGACTTCCTGAAATGCCATTAATAACCCTCTCCCCTTATTCTGCTTTATTTTTCTTCTGAGAAATTAACAATAAGGTAATTTTATTATAGATTTTTCCCCTGTCTTTCAGACTTTAGGCACCACAAGGATAAATAAGTTCTAGTTTTGGTCACCATTTTATCCTTATTTCATAGAATTGTCTCTGCCACAGAAAGGACAATCAAGTATTTATTGAAGAAATGAATGTACAAAAGGATTATAGGTAGTGTGAATTAACATGAAAAATTTAATAAAGAGTCCACTTGATTTGATTGATCAGAAGTCATTGGTGACTTCAGAGAGAGCAGCAGTATACTAAAATGAAGAAATTAAGAGATATGAAGGTATATATGTGAAGATGTTTCAAAAAATATGAAAGTATATAAAGTGAACATGTTTCCAGAGTAAATTGAGAAGTTTTTAATTTTGAGGGTACAGACTACATTATTTTAGATAATATAAAGGATAATTTGAGAAAATCAATTTGGTAATTTGTTTAATTATTTAAAAACATTATTTACTTGTTTCTTGTTTTAGTTTCCTGGTTGCTAAAGAAAATACCACACAATGGGTTGGCTAAAACAATGGGAATTTATTGGCTCACAGTTTTGAAGCTAGAATTCCAAAACTAAGGTGTCAGCAAGGCAATGCTTTCTTCCCACAGTGGAAGACTGCCTAAGGTCCTTGGTCCTTGGCTTTTCTGTCACATGGTGATGCATATGGCAGCATCTCCTTTCTCTTTTGAGTTCTTTTGACTTCCAGCTTCTGGCTACTCCCCAGATCTTCTCTTTCTGCATACAAATTCCTTTGCTTATGAGGACTCAAGCCATATTGGATTAAGGCTAACCCTCATTCAGTTTGGGAGCACCTTAACTAATAACATCTACAAATGTCCTATTTACCAATGGGTTTACACTTAAAAGATAAGATGTTGGAATATGTCTTTGTCGGGGGAGGGGGCATGATTCAATCCCCAACACTTGTCACTCTGGAATATTACACCTGTAGCCAAATACATCTAAATGCCAGGCAAACTAACATTATTTTGAATAATTCATATCCAAGCAATCCATGGAACTTTTTTAAAAGGAAGAATATCCTTGTAAGTCTCTCTTCAGTGTAAGTTTAGAAACTAATCTAAGAGATAGGCCTAAAATCTCTAGGAACTTAGCAACATCTCATGTAGGAATCCTTGTCCTCAGGATACTATACCATGATCTCACACTGTTTTTCTTTAATGAGAATTTAGTGACTCCAGGAACAGTTCTCAGCTCAGAAGGGCAGATCAAACCACATAATATGGTAATTTAGTGACACAGGAAATTTAATATATTTAAGAAGGATATTAATTACTGGGAAAATATAAATGACACTAATGCAACTAAACAAATATTACTCTGACTTAAATCTAAGCATTTTTGCATTGTTTCCTGGCCACTTCATTTTGACACTACAATGAGTCATGAACTCTTCCTGCTGTCAAGTAAATTGAACTTTTTCATAATATTTAGTTCCAACCATTCTGGAAAACCTCTGTACCTCTGCTGTTTCTACAGGGAGTGGTCACTGAGTTCATAAATAACTATCCTGGGAGGCAAAAATGACAGTGCTTTGGGGAAAAGGGCCAGTTATTTGTTACAGCAACAATACTCACCATCCATCCATTCCCCAGGCCCTAAATGTTTACACAAACACACACACAAAATTCTAAGTGCCATAATTACACTGAGGTAATTTTTTAAATTAGAGATGTTATGGGCTCACAAAACAATCATACATGAAATACAAGATTCCCGTACACCAGCGCCCTCCACCAAAACATTGCATTGGTGTAAAAACAAAACTTCATTAAAGCATTTTTCAAATGGAATCCAAGAGCAGCATGTGATATTATAAACTTTGTCTTGGTTATGCTCCTTACACTAAAACCATGATGGTTTATTACTGGGTCTTTAATTCTCACTACCATTAAGTACTTGGCTGCTGAGACACTGGAAATGTAGACACCTGTATGGTAACTTGGTTGGCTGGAAGATATTTTAAGTCTTTTCTAAGACAAGAGTATTGTTGCTCTATTTTTGTACCTGCTCATCAAACAAATCAAATTTTATTTGATCAGGTACTTCAGATCACATTATTAAAAAAGCATGTTACAGCACAAACTGGTCATTTTGGGGCAGGGAGAAACAAATTACATTGTAATTCAATGCAGGCTGACAGGTTTTAGATCAAAGACTAGTTCCTGGCAATTTTTATAATTAAGAAAAATCTATAAACATGAGGGCTTGCAATACTTAATTTGAATTCAGCAGGTGCCATTTTCTCCTGGTGCATATAGAAATATGTCACTTACTTTTAAATGAATAAACATGACTTTGTTACCTTAGTTCGTGCATTAAAGACAGCATGCTGATTGTTCTTTTAAAAACTTCCTGTATTTCAATAAGCTCAGTTGGTTAGTGCATGGTGTTTGTGAGTCAGACATCTAGCATGAACCACTCAATTTCACTTTGCTCCATAATCACAAACAATATGCTTGAGTCTGCTTTTTATTACAATTAATTAGGATGCTATTACAAATAACAAGGATGATCAGGCTAAAATGGTACATTCTAAAGTGCAAACTCACCCTTAGGAAAAGGAAAAAAGAGCAAAGCTCACCATGGAAAATCAATTTATGTCCCTTCCCCCATATCCCTGTCATGTTTCACATGTTTGGTTTGCATATTTTAGTGGAATGAAATTTTAACTGAGAGAACATTATGACATGCTGCTCTGGGGAAAGGAGTTTTTCTCTTTCATATTATATTCTTTAATCAAAACAAGTACTTTGGAACTAGGTTAGAGAAAACCATGTCCCAATTCTCATTTTGTCCATCTGGGAAATATATTATCAACAATTTCCTAAGATGGTGCCATACAGACCAATTTTTACTATCTGGTTTGATACCTTCAAATACGAAAGGGACATATGCAATGTCAGTAATCATCAAAAGTAATCATTATTGGGCATTGAATATTCAATGCTTTCAGCCAGTTGGGAAGAAAGCATCTGTAAATCATGCACCTATAATTTATGCACTCATGTTTTTTAAAAGAACCAAGATAATGGCATAAGACTTCAAAATTATAGTATGTGATGTTTGGTTAAATAATTAGCTTATGAGGGAAATATACCACTTTTACGTAATTTTTGGTTTAGGACAGGGGAGGAAATGAAGAAGTTGGGAGAATAAATAGAAAAGAATTGTGAGGAAATATGGAAAGAACATGGCAGCACACTACATAGCTTTTGAATCTCCCCATAACCCTTCTTAAAAACAGACAGAATAACTGGATAGTAATGTCAAATAATAATGTGCAATGTTTACAATAAACTAGGTAACATGGTATCACCATGAATTCCAAAATACAAGTAGTCAGGGATAAAAAGCACTAGCCTGCATTTTGCTAAATCTGTGTATGAAGGAACAGAAAGAAGCAACAGGATGTGTTACATCTGAAAACAGGAGTACCTTGTAATAGCCAACAAGTGTGCACTGAAAAATATGCCAGGCCAAACTGAGAACAGCAAGCTAAACTAGGAGTTGTTTGCCAAAAACCATAGCTGCTATGCTCCCTGGAGAGAGTAAAAGCTGGACCAGTCTAGATCCTATAAACTCTCAAAACAGACCAGTCCTTCCCAGACAGGAGTACATACTGGGAAGATATTGTTGGGAGTGTAATTAAAGTTAAGCAGAACAGGGACAATACTGAGGAAGGAAGAGAAGATCCAGATACAAGTGGAGAAAGGGAAAAGCCTGGAAATTTCAGAAAGCTATTCTGAACAACGTTTCTCTCTAAACTCTTAGGAAAACTAATCTTACATAAAATGAGCAACAGAAAAGAATTGAAGTCAAATGCTGTATGAAGTTATTGTAAGGTGAAAAAAGAAAGAGAGAAAGGAAAGAAAGAAAGAGAGAGAGAGAGAGGGAGGGAGGGAGGGAGGAGGGAAGAAAGGAAGAAAGAAAGAAAATAAAAAATATGCCCATAATGCAAATTGAAACAATAACCTAATATTTTCAAAATAAGCTAAAATATATTTAGAAATAATACAAGATATATCAAACATTTATAACAAAAATTTAAAATATCAGAAATAATGTGGAAGCCGGTGTGGCTCAGTGGATAGAGCCCCCGTTTACCATATGGGAGGCCCAGGTTCACGTCCCGAGGCCTCCTTGTGAGGGCACGCCGGCCTGAGCGGTGCAATGGGCTGATGCAGCAACCTCACGGCAGGAAGCGGGTGTGGCGCAATGGATAGAGCACCCGTTTACCATATGAGAGGCCCCGGGTTCGCTTCCCGGCGTCTCCTTGTGAGGGCAGGCCAGCTCGCGGCGCCGTGGGCTGATGCGGCAAGACCTCACAGCAAGGGGGAGAT
>JAQZBX010035765.1:0-24444 GCA_029593785.1 Cabassous unicinctus
TATGAGGCAGAAAAACATAAAATCTTGTTCAACAGTAGTCATACTAAAAAATCATTATTGATACAAATAGATTATTTTAATTAAAGAGTATGTATAAGAAAAAGTTAAAGAAAAATGAAGTATAAAAAAAATATATCTCTTCTCCAGCCCTCCTCAATTAAAAGCAAGTGTTTATTTTTTATGAAAAAAATTACAGAATACTGATCACAGGAACAATTTGCCAGTTGCACTGAGTAATTATTGTTCATATACTATAATGTTGTTATTTTACATTTATCTGGTCTACTCCAGCTCTTTTTTGGTTATTATTTGCATGGAATATCTTTCTCCAACCTTTCACTTTTAACCTGGTTGTGTCCTTATGTCAGAGGTGGGTCTCTTGTAGACAACCTATAGACAGTTCATATGTTTTTATCCATTATATCAGTCTATGTCTTTTGATTGGGGAGTTTAATCCACTAACATTCAGTGTTATTACTATAAAGGCATTACTTACTTCATCCATTTTCTCCTTTGGCTCTCTGTTGTCATATCGTTCTATTGTCTGTCTTCTTATCTTTTAGTTTAACCTTCTTAATAATCTCCATTTCTATACTCTTTTCCAAATTTCTTGCCCTTGTTTTTTCCTTTCAGGCTGCAGCATCCCCTTTAGTATCTCTTGCAGATCTTGTCTTTTGGTACCATATTCTCAGTTTTTGTTTGTCTTGAAGACTTTGAATTCACTCTCATTTTTGAAGGACAGCTTTTCTGGATACAGAATTCTTGGGTGGCAGTTTTTCTCTTCCAGTACATTAAATACATCATACCACTTTCTTCTCTCCTCCATGGTTTCTTAATCTTATCAAGTTTCACTTGTATATGATACTTTGCTTTTCTCCTGCTGCTTTCAGAATGCTGTCTTTATCTCTGATATTTGTCATCCTGAATAATAGGTGTCTTAGGGTAGGTCTGTTTGTATTTACTCTGTTTGGGCTATGTTGTCCTTTTTGGATATTGATATTTGTATTTCATAAGTTTTAGGAAGTTTTCAGTCATTATTTTCTCAAATGTTCTTTCTGCTCTTTTTCCATTCTCTTCTCCTTCTGAAACACCACTAATATGAATGTTTGTGCGTTTCGTATTGTCATTCAATTCCCTGAGACTCTGTTCCATTTTTTCCATTCTCTTCTCTTTCTGTTCTCCTGTCTTTTCCAGTTCAAATGCTCTGTCTTTGAAATCACTAATTCTGTCTTCAAGGAATTCAATCTGCTCTTATGTACCTCTAATGTATTTTTAATCTTATCCATCGTGTCTTTCATTCCCATAAGCTCTGTTGCTTTTCTTTGCAGGCTTTCAAATTGTTCTTTATGCTCTGCCAGTGTATTCTTAATATCTTTTATTTCTTTGGTGATATTTTCTTTAAATTCTTTGAATTTAAATCACTTCTTTGAAGTGATTTAGGAGAGTTGTGTGATTATCACTGATTAATTGTATTAAATCCTGTATCTCTTTAGGATATTTGGTTTGTTTTTTTGACTGGGCCATCTCTTCCTGTTTCCTAGTATGGCTTGTAACTTTTTGATGATGTCTAGGCATCTGAATATGTTGGTGAATTTACTCCAATGGCTAATTTCTCTCTCTTGCCTATTGTTATTTTTTTCCACAGCTCTTTCTTTGATATTTGGTTTAAACTATTCTCAGTCTTTAAAACTGCCCAGCTTAAGTTTTCAATATTGGGCCAGTCACTCACTAGTGGGGCACAGATTTTCCCCCAGGGGTTGGCTATTAAGAGCATGAAGATTTACCCATGCAATTTCCAGACCAGCCAGCAGATGGTGTGAGTCAGCGCACCTTTTCAGGGAAGTGTTTCAGCCTTGGCTTTCCTGTGTTCCTGTGTTGAACCTCCAGATCAGAGATTCAAAGTGGGCTCTGCTGGCCAAATTTGTTGAAGAAAAGCACCCTGACTTCCCCTCCCTTTCCCCTAAAAATAGCTGACAGTAGGAAGATGTTTGCTTCCCTCTCAATCCACTGCAGTGATCCAGGTGTTTTATCCCAAGTTAATATCTTGGGAGTGTGGAAGGAGAGCCCTTCCCAGCTAACACTGGGGCTTGGTAAGTCAGATTTGCCATTTCAGCTTCTGCATCTCTCTCTCTCCCTCACCCTCCTGGGAGCTGTGTAGCACTGTCCTGATCTGCTGACGCTGAAAGCAGGTCCTTTGGACAGCTTTTGGTTCTTTCTCCGTTGTTTTTGTAAGAACATTCAGCTTCGCCTGTTAGTCCATCACCATCTTCCCACAATCTTTCAATTTCTTCTTACAAGAGCATTAGGAAAATTTTTATGATGGGGGTTCCTAAATCTAGCATAGGGTGAATGTGATATTGTCAGACATTTTCCGTAGGTTGCTTTTCATCATCACCAGTTTCTGTGTGAGATGTAGGAATCTTCAGAGCACATTATCATCTTCTGGTGGGGTAATGATTTTCTTCTCAGTCTACTTTTGTATGGCCAGTATACAAGAACAATGATAATTTTGAAATCTTCTCTGTGTTCAGTTTTTCATTGAATTTCATTACACAACTCAAATGTGTAATTTATTAAAGTACACATGACATTTTACCTGTAGGTCATTGGATGCTTAACTATTGTAATACATACTAATAAAAATCTTCCAATTTTGTCATTATTCAAAACTCTTAGATTTCTTGAGCAATATTATAATATTTGTTTTAAAGAGATATACCTATATCTAATTTATAGCTGTATCTATCTTTATTTATGTGTATGTAGATTACTTCTAAATGTATCATCTATCTTTGTAAAAATACATCTAATATGTGTTTATATAAACATGTCACCCAATTTATAAAAGAGAGAGAGAGAGAGCAAGTGGGAGCCTAGATCCTGTCCTTGAAATAAAACTTATTTCTGGAGATCAGAGAGCTATTCCCATGAAGAAAAGCATTAGAGGCCAGCAAACCCTGTCAAGCTATATGGTGACATAGATTATATCACATGGAGAACTGTTTTTACCTAAGTTGGAGACAAACTAAAGCCTAGAACTAAAACAGGATGAATGGCTTGATTAATGTCAGTACTTTCTTTAAGCTCCCAATCTAAAATAAACATGGATACTATATCTAATAGGAAAGAAAGAAAATAAAAATCTACATAGAAACATCAAGACAAAGAGCAAGGGATCCAGAAAGCCAGAGGGAGCTTCTGCATACCTAGAACCTCTTTCCCAAGTATTCTCTCCTGGGCAATGGCAGCTCCTGGGCAGAGGGATGGTCTCACTGTTCACCCGTGTGGGAGAGACAGTGATCAGAATGAAGGAAGAAGTTAGACAAAGACAGAGACCAGATTGTGTTTTTTTAAAAAATAGTAGTTTTCTTAGGCCCCACTTTATGTTTCCAGACCCTGGGGAAAAAGAAAGTCAAAAGGTAACCACCTTCCTGTCTAATCCATATCCTTGAATTTCCTGAACCTGACAGATAAAGAGCAATCCTCCTTGAGGGTAAAGTGAAAGATGGCAGCAGAACAAGAGGACAAAGAAGCCCCATTTCACTGGGTCCTGATATTGAAATATAATCTGAAAAAATATTAATATATAATAGAGTTCCTAGTTATAAGATGAAATATGGAGAAAGAAAAATTGTTGTTACATCTTTGAAGAGAAAAGCCACAAAAAGACTAAATAAAGAGAAGAAATTAGTAAAATCCTTTATTTACAATGTTATGGATTTTGTTACTTAAATTTAAATGCAAATAAAGATACCTTACATCTTCGTTATCTTACAAAAATAAATTTTATATTAAGAAATAGCATCTTTTCACATTAATAAAGTATATGTTTTACCTTATGTTGAAGAAAACAGTTACTTTACAGATGACTGCTAATCTGCAAACTTCCAGAAGACCTTTGGCCAAGGGCAAAAAAAAATCAGGGCTTTAAAACTGAGATGGGAGGAAAGTGAGCATGGAAAGGCCCTCCCTGGCCATCTTGCTTTTCTTTCGTGTTTTTTCTTCACTTGGTCTTTTTCTTGTAATGACAATATCTGATGCCAGTTGTAGGCTTCAAAGAAAAATACAGACAGCAGATGTTATGAAATTTCTGTTAATATTTGTGGCTTTAACCCATATATATTAATGCAAGTTGAAAAAAACAAAAATCATTATCTATCACTTAGTATTTTTAGGACTTGTATTGCTTTTCTTAATATTTAAGTAGATTTTATCAGCTATTTTGCATATAGGGAAACTTAGTATTTCAATAGATATTGTCTATATATATTTTACATGCCTATTGTGTTTAAGGTTTTATGCATTGGTGCTAACTCATTACATTAGATCCATTCTGATCAATTGTTTATATAAACTAAAAATAAATTGAAATATGCAATTCTTTCCCATAGTATAGTGTATTAAATGGTGTTCTAGTGGCCTGGTAAAGTGTATATGCCATTTTAAATACATAAGATACTAGGAATTAGGGTTCATTTTTCCCTCATCTATCATATTGTATAAGAAAAGTAAATAATTCAAAACATGTGCAGTGAAAGACATATTGTTCACAGCTTATATAACATGCTTAGTTACTTCATCTGAGGCTTACTGTATCTTCAATGTCATAAAATAGTCTTCCTTAAAATATCCTTCAGTTTTCAATGGATGAGAAATAATCTTTGTACTGCTATTCTGGCCTTAGTTTTGATATATGAGGTAGGGAAGCTTAATATTTGGAAAGCATGATTTTCAGATGGAAAAGTAGGGCATTATTAAAAATTCTAGATTTTATACTGTTATATTAATTTTAATTCATATATGAGTGTGGTAAGCGACCTCTAAGATGCCACCATTAATCTCCATCTCCTCGTATTCATGACCTTATATTTCCTTCCCTTGAAGAACTGCTTCTAATTAAGAGAATATCACAGCTCGGAGGGGATGTAACTTCTGTGATTAGGTTACAAAATATTGTGAATTCCGTCTTGTTAGCTGACACCTTCTATTGACTTGTTGGCTTGCAAGCTTTGAAGCAATTTGGAGAAATTCATGTGGCAAGGAACTGAGGGCAGCCTTCCACCAACGGATTGCAAGGACTTAAGACCCTTAGTTCAGCAAACCATGAGGAACTGAATTCTGTCACCAGCTATATTAACTTGGAAAAGAATCTTTCCCCAGTCAAGAGTTAAGACAGCTACAACCTAGAAACAATTTGATTGCATGCAGCTTGTTAGATACCTGGAGTAGAGGATCCAGCTAAGCTGTATCTGAATTACTGATCCCCAGAAACTGTGGTTTTAAGTCACTAAGTTTTAGGGGTAATTTGTTATGCAATAATAGATAACCATATAGTAAGATATAATATGTTTTTTTATCTTGCCTGTAAGGTATATGAGATAGATAGAACACTTAAATTATAGTTTATACAAAATTACTTTGCAATTATACAAAATTAATTGGAAGATAACTATAGGAGTTTTTGTAATGCTTAAATATTGTTTACCATGTATTTTATGCATGTTTTAATAATTTGATGTAATTTTTATTATTATTGAATATATTATATATGATAATTGAATAGTGTACATTATTTTGAATAAACCCTTACTATGTAGATTTAGTAGAGGTTATTCACTAGTGCATAATATTTGAGGAAACAGCTCATATTATAAATCTCTTATTTTGGAAACAGTCTTTATTTCAAAATTCCTACCATATGGTTAAAATAAGAATTAGCACAGATTAATGATTAGTTTCAAAAATAAACTCAGTATCAATTTATTTTATGGTAACATTACTTCTATTTAAAAATGTTTTGCTTCGTTCCAAGATAATTCACTCAGATTCTGAACACAAATTGTCATGATATGTGAGGAACGCAAACATTTTTTGCAACTTTACTAAAACAGAAGAAATAGCATATATGGCAATGGTATTGAAAATGCGCATCTTACATTTGACTCTGTGTGACAACCAAGTGACAATGATAGATCTAAATGCAGTCTTGATTTAGGATGTCAATTAGGAAAATGGCAAAGGTCTTTCCAACATTATAAATTATGCTGTGAGTGCTAGTAACAAAAGTTCTCCCTACCAGTAATTTTGCATGATTATGGCTTGGACTAAAGGTAGCTGATGGGGGAGAAGCCTTGTAGCTATGAAGCTAAAAATATTTCGCGTTAGATATATGATTGTGATCCCCATAGTCTCTATGGCTTTACAACACACCTGTGCCAAGTAGATTGCAGTATTAAGCCACACTTTACTATGTCTTTAAATGATGACAATAGCATTTTTTGAGATATTAATATTCAAGTTCCTAACATTCACATAGCAGGCTGTTTTTCTGTAAAAAGACACATGTGCCTGCCTTGATTGTCAATTGCATCATTTACTGGCTCTGACAAGTGATTAATATTCTATTTATTGCAAGATTAGTTGCCTCTTCAGAATGTCTTAGAATATAGTGTCAATAAACTCTGTTAGCTTTAGACTTTTGGGAATAAATGCATAGCTTACATTTTACTCTGTGTGACAAACAAGTGACAATCCCTTAATTAAATTTGTAAGTATATTATATAACCTTTAGAACATAGTACATTTCTGAACTTCTTTGTACTTGTAGTACCATATATTGTTTGCTGATATATGCATTACAAGTATCAAGCATTCCCCCAATTAATTATACTTCCAAGTTCATCACTGTTTGACCTTTCTATGATTGGTTCTTGAGCATGATCTTTAAACATGAAAAAATTCAAGATTTGGTGAGTATACAGTAGTGTCAGTTTCTTTAGATTCATAGAATTTGAAGTTTAAAAACACCTTGGAAATTATAAACTTCAACCTTTGAATTTTACACACAAGGAAACAATAGCTCAGATAAGTGAAGTGACTTCTTTTAGGTCAGTTAACTGGAAACTTAAACAATGTTAAATAAAGCCAAAATCTTGAAAATCAGAGTTAACTTCATAAATAATTTATCTCCTACACTCTCTCTATATTGAGTATTCTAAGAGTCAGTACCCAGTCAAAAATTAGGAAAGACTCTATAGATTTTATATAGTGAGGAGTTTAACTTAGGGAACTGATTATAAAGGCATTAGAAGATGTTACAAGGACCACTGGTGAAGGAAAATGTTGTCAAACAGAAAACAAATGGCTTCACTTTTCTTTCTGTACTTGCAAACTTCTACAGCTCCTCCCCTTGGAAAAACCTTATAGGAATTCAAATGGCAAGACAGTCTGGGAAAAGTAGTTTGCAGGTTTCAGGCAAAGAGGAAGACAGGACATTAGAAAATGCTGATTGCAGAGCTGGCAGTCAGTAAACCGGGATGACATAATTGGAAAGTAGTGCTTCTGGCTCCTGCAGAAGTGATGCTGGATTAGATGGTTTATGGTCTTTCCAGATATATTGATGTTTTTATCATTCTTTTCAGTGGTCAAGTTAGGAGACAGAGGGGTGTTTGAGTTCATTAATTTCCAGTTCCTATCCCAAGATAGAAATTACATTCCTGCCAAATATATGTAAACATTGTTTCCCCTGATGAGAGCCACCAACATCCTTCCTAGGTATTGTGCAGAGAGTAGAGGAAAATGGAAGTTTATGCTTTCTGAAGGAATGCCTTCTCTTTTGGTCTTCTTGAAGCAGGGCTCAGGTCATCTTTAGATTTCTATCAAATAAAATTAAGTCACCAAAAAATCAAGTGAGCAATAGTGTTTTTAGAGAAAGTAACCAGATAGATTGAAGAGAGGTTGCCTCCAAAAATTTTAATTAGATATTTCTGTAAGTCTTTTTTTCTTAAATAACAACCCTCAAGTCTTCCCATGTTTCACACAGCCTCTAGTATTCCTTCCTTCTCTCTTCAGAGTAGTTTAAGCTGACTCTAGGTCTTTAATGTGTGATTACTAGCATACACACAGGTTCTTGTGGTTCAGCTTCTTTCAAAGGCACGTGTTGAAATTTGAGTTCACCAGGAAGCAGACTCCAAGATGTAGCTTATTATGGAGGAAGTTTGTTGGATTTGGATTCAATGTATATAAATGCAAAATAGGACAAGGAAGAGATAGAAGTTGGGCTTCAATATAATCATGACAAAGCCTCAGTCTAACCCAGAAGATGGTCTGGACTTGCTACAACTCTTCCATTGTCCTGAATTGGTTCAGGGAGCTGAGCTTTTATATTTCTCACATAGGTCAGTCATTGGATGTACTCCCCTGTGATAGGACCTTGGGTAAAGTCTTTCAATGACAACCACCAGGAGAGGGAACTCAGCTATGAGCTGTCAGCCATTAATATTCTCTATAATTGGGGAAATGAGTACCTTAGTCATGCAGAAAAGTTCTGGGCATGTATCATATTATTCATAAAAGGAGGACTGGTAGATTCTTCTACCAACTGATAAGAAAAATAGAATCTTTAGCCATTTTGTTCTAGTTTTCCCTGAACAAATATTTTTGTCAATGACAAAATCTACAACATTTTCTCTGAGGTGATACCACAGAGAAGACTCCCTCCAGACCTTCTACCTCCTGGCCCTGTTCCCCTGACTTTTACTTTTGAACCTCTAAAATAGCTCTCTTAATATGAAGACTCTGAGGGTGTTCCATATCTCTTTGAAAAAATCTAGGTTTCTTCTGAAAGACTTTGTTATGTATCAATGTCACAGACTTGACAGACTGACTTAGTTTTCCATGCCCTGCCCCACAGCACCTCATCATATTCCTCCCTGTGAAAATTCTCTTAAGACATCATACCCATTTGCAAGTCCTCTCTTCTTGCTGCTGATGTCTGGCCAGAAACTTGACATACAAGTCTCTGTAACTTTTCAAATTGCTGGAAACCCACTCAAGTACTGTTAGCCACAGTAACAGAGGCATTTGGGAATTTGAGGACATAGATATTGCCAATGGTGAATACTAAAAAAAATATATTAAATGCTATTACTTCTTCCTCTGAGATCAGTCACCTCTCTCATGTTGCAGTGACATGTTCTCACCACAACTTATTCTTACTCTCTTATCTCTGGCAGTCTAGAGCACATGCTTTTATTTTATATAGCCCATAGTTTAAATCACTCTCTCCAAAACCTTGAAAGCTAACCACCCAATCATGAATTAGTAGGTAAAGAAAAACATAGGTCCTAAATTCAGTTCAAGTATAGCTTCTTTTGAGAGGAATGTTCAAAGCCTGAAGAAATTTTGAGTCTTTCAAAGCAGTGTTGAAGAATGATTTCTAGTTTGTGACTTCATGACAATTTCTGGGACACTGCCAAATTAGCTCATAAAATGCCCTGTAAAATATGTCTTTAAAAATGCATTTCTCTGGCCCCCAAATTGTAATATGACAATTCAGAGCAATTTTCTTAACTTCCTTACAAAATTGAAATTATATACAAATGATCATTGATTAAATTCAGAACCTCATCTGAGAATCTGCCAGTTATGGTAAAAATATATCCTAGTTAGTTAGTTTTACTGATATAAAACAAAATACCACTAAGTGTTATGTCTTAGTTCATGGATTTTAGCTAGGATCTCAATAAATTATCCCAAATATTACTCTCCTCCCAAGGACAGACTTTGTGTTTGCCATATTCCAACCCTGAAGAACAATAGAGATGTTCTTAGATTAGTCCAAAATGGCATCTTCTGCACAAACCAATTAGTGAACTACATGGATTTTACTAAAGTATATTATAGGGAAAACGTTGGTGGTTTGCATTGCACAGCTCACACAATTTCACTCTTAAACATTTATACAAACATATAAATAAACATATACATATATTATATATATACATGTGTATATATCTATATATCTAATTATATATGTATAATATATATATACAGTTTCTTTCCAAAAATTATCTTAAGGATTAACAGTAGTAGAGCCTTTCTCTCTCTTCTTCACTTTATATCAAATTTCCAGCTACTAAAAGCTCCCTGTGTTTAGGTAGAACAATTTAGTTCACTCTCAACTTTTACAATATTTCTTAGGTATCAACCATTTACTGAGGTCCCAGTTTCCAGCATCCAAGGAAGTTTATTAGAATAGTCACCCAACACAAGTAGATCTAATTCTACTTGTGGTATGGGGTATGGATCATTCTACTGGTTACAGGGAAAAATAAAATTGTCTTCATAATATTATATCAAAAATAAGCAGCAACAAACATTGGGCAGAAATTTTCCAGTGTAGTGAAAGTCTCCTTAGCAATAGTGAGTCATGTGTTTTAAAAACAAACTTCAAGTAATTGCAGACTAAAAGACTAAAAACCTTTTTTTATGCAATAAGGACTAAGATCAGAGAAGCCTGAAACAAGCATCACATGTGATTAAAAAGGAGACTCAGTAAAACATAGTCAACATATGAAGAAGCAGAAACTATTTAAAACAGAAACATTCTTGTAAGGACCTTCATATAGGCATTTTTTGTGGCTTGTTATATACAATCATAGTTTTTTGTGTGTGTCTATATTAATGAAACATTGTAGCAGCTGCTCTATTTTAACTTTATTTTTAAATAAGTTGTAGATTACAGAAAAGTTACATTGAAAATATAGGGGATTCCCATATACTCCACCCCCCACACACACATTTTTCCATATTAACAACATCTTTCATTAGTGTGGTACATTTGTTACAATTAATGAACAAATATTGAAGCATTGCTAATAACTGTGGTCAGTTGTTTACACTATGGTTTACACTTTGCAAGATACAATTTTATAGGTTTTGACAAAATATATAATGGCCTGTATCCATCACTGTAGTATCATACAGAACAATTCCAATGCAACAAAAAAGGCCCATGTTCCACCTATTCTTTCCTCCCTCTCCCCTCAGAACATCTGGTGACCACTGCCTTTGTATCAATGATACAAGTTCTTCCACTACTAGAACAATAATAAGTCTACTTTGGTCCGTGGTTGCATTCCACCTTATGTTTGTTCATTCTTCAATCTTGAAGATTTTGGGATGGTGATGCCTACTCTGCTTCTGATTGAGAGGGTCTTAGATCCCATGGGGCAGATGAATGAAACTGTCTTGCTTGCAGTTGGAGATACTCTCCAGGGCTTAACCAGCATATGAACAGGCAAAAAGACTTAGTACTCATTTCATGAATGTGGAATCTCAATTTAGTTTTATTGCAGATTTATGGAAACACAGATAATTTTGTAGCTCAGAGTATGGACTAAACAGGCTCCATCTGACTATTGTTGTCAAGAAATGGGGTCTAAATTGAATGAACATGTCAGCAGCATGCTTTGTAGAGTGCTGTCTGCACATGATTTGTCTCTATGCCAGGGTATGGCATGTTACACAAACAAATGCAAATGCATTGCACTCTCAGGACTACCTTTCCCCCACTCCTCCCTTCCTCCTCCACTCTATTAGCTTATTTGAAATACTTTAGGCATAATTCAAACAAATTTGTTGTTTGATCTCCATGAATGCATCAGGATTTTTTTTTTTGGGTGGGGAGGGAGGTAAATTTATTGAAGTGTATCACACAGAAACATACATAAACATTAAGTGTATAGTAATAGTTGTGAACTGAATGCAACAGTTTTATGAGCAGCAACTTTTAAGAAGGAAAGAGACTATTAGAATTATAAAATACTGACAAAGCAAGAAATGATGATTTAGCCAGCAAAGAGCTAGTAACTCCAAAAAGAGAGATATCGTGATTTTAAGTAGTGATTTAGTAAATAGGATTGTACAAATATAAGTCATTTGGCTGCTGAAATAGATGCCATGCTTTAATTAATATTGAATTTAAGGGACCTTTGTTTTCACTATATTGACATGCCTAACCCTAATTACTGTTAACCACAAAATAACATATAAAATTACAACTTCTGTAATTTAAAAAATGACATGAAATGATAAAATACATGGAATTTATTTTCAAAGGGATGCCAAGAACAAATGAAAAATATAGGGAATAGTGACCATGACTTTGACTAAGTTTGAGGTATTAAAAATTCATTTTGAATGAGTGTTCAATTAGATTAGACAACCAGTAAAAATATTTTGAGGCCAGAAGAATTCAGGCCAGAAGAATTCAAGGAAGCATTGTGAACCAGGTCTTGTGTATTAGTTATCGATTGCTGTGTAACAAATTATCCCACTTTGTGTATCAGCTGTTGCTGCATAACAAGATACCTCAAAGCTTAGAGGCTTAAAACATAATAAACGTTTATTATATCACACACAAAAAAAATATTTTGACCAACTCTACTATGAAACTATAAATTTGTATGTTGTAAGAATTTGAACTTACTTACCTTTTTGGGAGTCAGTGAAAAAATGGCTATTTCTTTGCCATAAGGCTACCTATCAAAATGTGACTTACATTTTTTTTTAATATATAGACAGTTTGTGGTTTTATTTTTGCTCTAAATAAGAAAACAGTATAGTATATGTGACTCATTATTATAACCACACTTACTTTAAAATCCTTTGGCAATTATATTTCACATCTACTTTTTTCTCATTTTATGTTTCTTTTGAATTTAATTTCTAGTTTAATTAAGAGCTAACCAAAGAACCAAAGAGTTTTCTGTAAAAAACACTTTCAGGCAGCATGTTAGCACATTTCCTATTGTGTCATCTCAGTCTTCCATTTTTATTAATAAAATTATTGTTCATCATATCTGATAACAAATGCTCATAACACACATATATGTATACACACACATATATATATCACAATGAAATTGTTTCCTTCCCTTTCTGTCTTAAAATTTGATAAGTATAGAAATATCTGGATATTATGATTACCATATATTAGAAAGTTCTGATACTCCTTCCCTCTAATCTTCTAGTGCCAATGGAAACTTAACATTGACATGCAGGAACAAATCAAGGGCTATTTGCTTATAACCTAAATTTGATGATAATATATGTCTGTATATTTGCCATAATTAGAGGGGTCGTATCATTTATTGTCCAAAATGCATACTTTTGAGAGAGAAAGGGGGCCTGGTTATGCCAGGGCATCTGGTGTAAACCAAGATTTTTCCTGCTAAGCTGGAACAAAGGTTCATCCTAATGACCTTAACAGACTGTAGAGAGAGAGACAACCTGCAGTAAATGTTTCTAAGATCATTGTTTTGATGTTTACAATATGCCCTGATGCATATTGATGCATGAGTGCTTTTAATCCAAAATTCTTCAATCTGGCTATGATATAGATGTGTAACAAGCAAATTTAAGTGCGATTTTTGTTTTGTTTTAACTTCCACATTGTTTCTGGATTATTTGAAAGATGTAAGTATTCCCCTTCTCATCACCACCATTTTTTTAGGCCCAACATATTGTTGAAAGCTATTTTAATAGTTTTTGGTAGGGAATCTTTTGTTTGTTTCACAGACAGTAAGAATATTAGTTTATAGTATCTCTGTGTTCAGGTCACTATTTGTCCCCAGATGCAGAGAAAATACTTGGGTTTAGGACAGGCATATTTTAATTTCAGTTGGCTTGCAGCCCCACTTGCAGTGACCAGAATAAAGCCTTGTCCTGGAATTCAGCACTGCTAAGTCTGGTATTAATGCGCAGCCGAGGGGTCCTCAGGGTTCACGGAGCCATGAACTCATACTACCCAGCACTTAAGTAAAAATGCTTTAAGTAGCCCTTGCCCTCCAGTCTCCTCTATCTCTTTCCACATTTGAAATCCCTGCTCCAGTTCTGAATGAAGTCTGTGCAAAAAATAGACATTTGACATTGACTTTACCCTCTGTCCAAATTCAGTGCTTAAAAAAATGTGTCTGAGAGTATTCTGATGAACTTTCCGTTGACATTTAAAATCTGCTAGACAATACACTATTCCCAAGCGGAGCTCTGCCATTGGGGCTAAAATCTAATTTAGCTGTCACAAAATGTAGAATAAATTTGGAGATTAAAAGTAAATAGAGATCTTTAACTCTCTGGTTAGCAATAATATTACCTCCAAATAGCAATCATCCTTTCTCAGGCATGTGCAATAGGACCCTGGAGGAAATCCATGTAATCCTTGAAAGAAATAAATGTGACTAGTCCAATAATACAGGTATCATAGAGTGCGATGAGGTTGGATAACTGAGAGGGCATATCTGTCTTTGGAGGGCCAATGGAGGAGAAAAACAAGAGCATGAATAGTAGTAAAAGTAAAGTACAGAGATTTTCATTGTATAGACCGGCTGAAGAGGCAACTTGATTGTCATCATCATCTGCAAGGCATTTCATTCCTAGATACTAGAAGTAAAAAAGACAGCAATACCATGGGGCAAGTCTGGCGATGGTGGAAAGAAAAAAATGGTGGCTCTGCTTAGGAAGAGCCAAAAGTATTTGTAGACACTCTGAAGACTCAGCAATTGACATACAGGTTTGGAAACAACAGGAGACTGAATATAGAGGTAGGAAAACCCCAGAGTTTCACAAACAAGCTTGTGAAAAGTAATAAAGTTTCCATGGTTGTGATGAGTGACTATATTTTAAATAATAAGACTTCCCAAGTATTCTGTGACTACCTCCTTCAATTTTGATTTAGGTGATATATATTGATCTTGTTGATTAAGCATTTGTACTGTTTTGCCATGATACTAGATTAAAAAATAATACTTGAAACCTATTTGAATTATCGTACAACATCCAGTTTGCTTCTTCTAATGAAAAATTTTCCACATAATGTAATGTCTCTAAGAAGCTTAAAGATTCTGTGAACTCTTAATTTCTGAAAACTTCAGCATGCTCACCTCTGGCATGAATAGAGGGTATGAAAAAGAAGGGGGCATTGGAACTGCCACCTCCCTCTGCTACAATGAAAAATTAATATACTTCCAAGCATGGCAGAAACTCTCAATAAGTACTTGATAAACAGTATAATGAAATGGAATGGAATTAGACATTGGAATAATAGCTCAGTTTAATAATCCATATATTTGTGTGTAATATTCTCCAGCTAAGGGCTGGAGATTCGATTGTAAGACAAGATTTCCACTCTTAATAAAGTTAATTGCTCACTATCTAATAGGGAAGATAGATATAAGAAAGAAAAAATAATAATACTTTGTCAAATACAATAAAGACTATCTATGATTAAGAAAGGTATTGAGAAGAAAGTTTGTGCTAGTGGAAGATGGGGTTAGAGAAAATTTCAGAAAGTAAATAAAAATTCTAAAGAAAGAACAGAAATTACCCAGTTGCGATAGGGTGATGGCATTTTGGATAGAAGGAAGAATTTATGCAGAAACAAATGAGCAAAATAGCAATGTGTGTTTCTGAAATTATATATAAACTAATATTGCTTTAGTTGCAGTGAGTCTAAAGATTATCCTTTAGAGAAAGAAAGGAGCGAATACTGAAGGTTCTTCTATGCTAAGATAGGGTTCTGAGCCTTGGGCCTGTATGCAATGGAAAGCAATTAGACTATGAACACCTTGAAGGGAGGGCAACTGTCCTCTTTATTTTTTTTTAAGGAGGTACCAGGGATTGAACCTGGGACCTCACACATGTGAAGCATACACTCAACCACTGAGCTACCCCTGCTCCGCTCCTCTTCATTTTTTAATCCCTAGAGTACAGAACACTTTCTGGCACAGAAATGAGCTGTGGCCTTTGTGCATTTATATTTGTCATTTGTTTTTAGTGAATAAGAAATGATCAGTGGCTATATCAAGTGTTTTTATTGGAGTGATCCTGTTAGATGTGTATTTTAAATCAATCCATTTGGCAATAAATTGTATGATATCATAGCAATTTTAAGGCTGGTAACAGGGAAAATAGATAAAAAGCTAATAAAATAGTCCTTAAGAGATATGATAATATATTAAGGTAACACCAATGAGGTAGCTAAAAGGTTTGTGAGGTATTGAGATAAGAAAATGATATTTGGCAATTTGTTGGAAATGGGGTCATAGGATATAAGGGAGAATGAGAAGGAGAGGCAGCTCAAGTTTTCTAAACTATATGACTGAATCATTGAGAATGCCACCAACTGAAGTAAGGATTGCAAAGGAAGAAAGAAAAGTTTCTTGTGGCAAAAAGTTCAGTTTAGATCATGTGCTGAAATTAGTAGCACTTATGCTATATCTGAACTCAAAATCAAATTTTTATTTGGCCAGCCTGAATGGAAATGAGAAATTGAGATTTATTGTGTTAGCTCCTGAAAATCTCCATTTGTGTTTGAGTGAAGCTATATGAAAGAATCAACGTGGCCATTTTGAATTCTGATTATAACTTATGTCTTAATTTATCATGTAATAGTTTCATGCATATCCAGAGATCAGCTGGGTTTTCTGAAAATTGGCAGATTTCTTACCAGACCTAGAAATGTGGAAATAAAATTAATTAAAGAATACTCCCTACTCCCATGTGTTAGAAATAATTAGGTAATAATTAATTCCTTGTACTGATTTCTGATTTATGTGTTTACTTTTCCATTCAAGGCAGTTCCTTGTGGAGTTCAACTCATGATGTCTTGGACAGTTTCTTTCTGTGTTGATTCTCAGTCCTTTGAACTGCTTTGTAATTTCCGTGAAGATGCAAACCTATAAGCAACTTCAGAGTTCTTCTGTTAAGAGTTTGAAACCATTGTGAGAATTTCAAGGAGAGGATGAGGAAAGGGCACAAAAGATTCAATGAAAGGATTAAAAGACAAAGTCTAGTAAAAGAATGTTAAGTACTTGAAACAGACAGGAGTAACTTCAGATAACTTAGAAATGCATTGCTGGGGAATCACAAGTGTTATTTTTACAATACTGAAATCGAGAGCCTGCCACTAAAGCTCTGACAGTTATTTTCTTTCTGTTACAAGGATTTGCTTGAAATCTTTTTGGTACTAACATTATAATATCACAGTGAAAACATTAGTCACTCTTTATGGAGGCATTTATGGATAAAATATAGAGAAATTATTCTAATTTATGTGGACATTTATCACTAAAAATAAAAAAAAATGTGCTCAGTTACTGAAGAAGCACAATGCAGAGCTGTTTAACTTAAATTTGCATTATAATTTTCAATAAACATGAATTTTTGCATAGGAATAGGGTTTGAATCAGTAGCAATTATATTTTATTTTTGCATGTTTGTATGAGACATAGCATAATAAACTTAGATTTTAAAATTTCTATGAATAACAACGCAGGTTTGTGTGCTCTAGCAGAATAGTAATAATCATATCAATGAAAACAAAAAAATTATTTGGTATCTAGCAATAAACTTACTACAATGAGGTTGTTGCATAGAAGACACTCTTCTGAGATTCAGAGAGTCCTATTGCTGTCAAAGCACTAAATATTTTTTTAAAATGGTACAATTATCCTTCCTACCTTACCCAAATCTAGGGATGATTGTTAATAGAATGTATAGTCATGTAACTAGTCACAAGGAGGACTTCTTAGATTTTGTCCTGCTATAGCTTTTTCTCTTATTTATTTTCCTATAGCAAAAAGAATTTATTTGTTTACTTTTAAGGTTCATTTATATATCTGATGGAGTTCAGGATACTTTCCTTCAGAAAAATGCTCATATGTACAACATTTTGCTTAGGATTATTAGTAAATAATAGAAGCCCCTAAAGCCTATCCATAGAATCCAAGTCAATAATTTCTAAATTATTATTTTTCCTTTTCATATTAGAACCTTAGAACTTCTCCCCTCACATCAACTTGTATCTCTCTTTCGAGTTTTCAGATACATCATCTAGAGCAGTCTTGTGTGAGCTATACTGTGGGTGTGTTTATTGAAATGGAATTGTTGTATGTATAATCATGATATTTTCATTTATATAATTTCATAGAATCCTCTGAGATCAAACTGTGTTTTGAAGAAGACAAGAGTTAAAAACTTCCACACATTCTTCTTAGGAAGCTCAAAAATATTGGAAAAAAAGGATAAACAAATCAGAGTGACAAATGAGTTTTGCAGAATTCTTTGCACCATCCTACCAGCAAGATCCTGTTCATGGTCTTCAATATCTCAAAATACCTGCTGATACCTGAATTCAGCCTCAATAGAAAGGGACTAAATAATATAAAGACACTAAGACGAGGAGGAGTTTGGCACAGTCAAGTGGAGGAAAGAATAACTAGTGTTGCCTGACCATAATGCGCAAAGTCAAGAGTTGTTTGAGAACTGGTTCCAACAGTAGCCAGAGCCAAATCCTATGGGGCTTCATAATTCAAGTTAAGGATTTTGGACATTCTTTTTAATTCAATGTGGGAAGACACTGGAGGGTTTTAAGCAAAGGTATCAAGTGCTGTAGTAATATAAATAATATTTTTCAAAATATCACATTGACTTCTTGCAGAGAAGGCTTGTCACAAGCAAATGTAGAAGAAGGGAGACAAGTCAAGAGTTTGATCTCACCCTGATCAAGTGAGAAATGACAGTGTCTTATTCCCCGCTACAGTAAGTGCAGTGGAAATGGAGAAAAGAAAATATAATTAAAATTTGACTCAACGGTAGAATTGAAACATTTTGCTGATGGATTAAAAGATAGCAGCAAGGGAAAATCCTAGAATAATGATTATAGCAATCTCATGTGTATTGATGCCATATTCTGAGATAGTAAGAACTTGGATAACAGTAGATTGAATTTTACATGCCTATTACACATTCAAGTTGAGACATCAGTAGGTTGCCAAATATATGAGTATGATTTCTGGAAGGAGGTCAGGACTGAAACCATATATAAAAAAATCATTATCATATTGTTGGTATTAAAAGTCATGAAAACTTTTCTAAAAGATTTCAATATTTAAAAAAAAACATGCCATTTAGTACAGTTTTCATTCTAATTTTATATTATGACAATTTCCTAATCTAATAATAAAACTACAGATTATAATGTTAATAACTGCCTAATATTTAACCACATGAATGTGTAAAAATGCCCCCTGCCAATCCCGTACTTTTGAAAATGTATACTGAATGTTTTTAAAGTATTCCTAGCAATAGTCTTATAGCTAAATATTACTGAGGCAAAACTTTACTCACAGACTTCTTAATTTTGAGGTTTGTTGGCATCTTATGTATTCTCTCTTCCAAAAAATAAAGCAGACAAACATATAAACAAAAGATCATTGGCCATTTAGAACAGAATGCATTTCAGTTGTAAATTTTTCTAATTTCACCAGGTTCTGCATAAACTGAAGAAAATGGTGTCGAAGATCTTTGAATCCAAAGTCTTTCATTCTGTTTTCTAGATGGAAAAGTAGTCTAATACATGAAAGGCCGAGTAGAGCACATAAAAATAAATGTGATTTGGAAACATTTGGCCAAGCTTCATGTTCTAGGTAATCTAGATGGCTTCTGATACACTTGGTAGATTTCAAGGAAACAGAAGAATAGCTCTGCCTCAGGGTGGTCCTTTTAAATTTTTATTTTTTGATTCATTTACCCATTTAATTTTGTCTATAATCAGCTTACTTTCAAAATATAAGAATTATTAATATCATTGCTAAGACAGTTGAATAAGATTGAGGCATATTGCCATTTAATATCGTAGATAATATTACTTGAAAAATTACGCCTTTTGAATTTGTTTAAATGTATTTACAAAGTGACTTTTGCTCCGTGATATTTCCCATTTTAATTTCTAAGATTACAGAAGTCTCTTTCCTAAAACATACAATTAAAATTAAATAAATGTCTCATCAAGAGTTTAAAATATGATAATATGTAGAAAATGAAAGATATTCCCCTAACGTGTTGTAATAGCCTGGACAGTAAAGAAGGTAATTCACTCAGCATTTCTAAAGTCTGTAATTCTATGAAATCTCATCCATTAATTAAATAAGTGTTGCTATTAGGTATATGCCTACATGTGGTAGACAGAATAATAGCCCCCCAAAATGTCCATGACCTGTAAATATGTTACCTTACATGACAAAAGGGACTTTGCTGATGTGATTAAATTGAGAGGTTGAGATGAGAAGATTATCCTGGATTATTTAGGTGGGCCCTATTTAATCACAAGGGTCTTTATGAAAGGGAGGTAGGTAGGTCAAAGAGAGAAGAGATGTGAAATGGAAACAGAGAAGAGAGAGACCATGTGATGCTGTCTTTGGAGTCAGAGCAAGGGGCAGCTAGCCATAGGATGTAGGCAGCTTCTAGAAGATGTAAAAGGCAGACAAACTGATTCTCTGTTCAGAGCTTCTGGAAGGAACCAGCACTGTCGACAGTGGGATTGATTTTCGACTTCTAACTTCCCAAACTGTATGAGAATAAATGTGCATTGTTTTAAGACACTAAGTTTATGGTAATTTGTTACAATAGTAATAGAAAACTAATATAGTGATTCAATATATCATAGTTCAGGAGGGTGGATATATATGCAAAAAAATTATAGTTATAAGATGTTGCAAAAACAAAACAAAACTACAAGCCATGCTTATAGGAGCATAAATTTGCATGAAAATACTAAGCTCAAATAGGGAATGACATATTAATTTATTCTTAAAAAGTGTCTGATATTTGCATAGGAAGCATACTGGGCAGATGAGACATATTAATAAAGGGTGGATCCATGAAAGCATGTACAGTGCATGGGGAAAAGTAAAAGTTACCAAAAATATTTTGAATAGTGTGTGTGTGTGTGTGTGTGTGTGTCTGACGGAAAGGCAAAAGGATAGGAGTGGTTAGATTTGAGAATAGAGGAGTAGGCTGGAGAGAGAATTTTAAGGACTTCGGATTATGTTGTAAGGAGCTGAATCTTATCATTTGGGGGCTAAGCAAAAGTCAGGTTTCTTATGTAATATTTATTTTTTTCAAAATATCTCTGCTTGTAGTTTAAAATGACAATAATGAAAAGTATTATTCCACTTTCCTACTCCCACCACAGAATCCTGCTCCTAAGATCAACTACTTCTGCCCCTTTAACTGTTTCTTCCAATATTTACATCAATAATTCTCAATAGTGTATTTATGCTGATGATTTACATTTTTTCAATATAATTTTTCAAATATTCCTAAAAAAAAAATGAAAATTGTATTTGTCAGGGCTCTCCAGAGGAAACCACTGACTCTATATCTATATCTATATCGATATCTATCGATATCGATATCGATATCTATATCTACATCTATATCTACATCTTCATCTACATCTATAGCTATAGCTATATCTATATCTATCTATGAAGAGATTTATTATAGGAATTGTCTCACTTTACCAAGGGAATTAGCAAGTCCAAATTCCATAGGGTGGTCCAAAAGTTGGAAAGTCTGATGACACTGATGTTGATTTCCCCAGGAGAAGCAGGCTGGCTGAAGTAGAGATAGAAATTCCTCTCTCTGGCTGCTGAAATCCTCAGCTATCCCTTTAAGGCCTCTACCAGACTGGATGAGATTCCTCTCATTGTTGAAGGTGATCTCTTTGTTTATTCTAGATGCAAATAGATGTAGATACCATCAACTGACTAATGATTTAAATCCATGTGCAAAGTACCCTCACAGTAACAATCAGGTCAGAGCTTGTTTGACCAAATAACTGGACACCATAACCCAGACAAGTTGACACATGAAATCAACCATCATAAAGATTAAGCTCTGTTACACACATGTATACATGCAAATACAAACATATATACACATATCCTACTATAATTAAATTATAAACATCTAAATAATAATCACTCAGTGTTTACATTATATGACTTAATATATACACATAGTTTATAGCTGAACCACTGTATTCCAATTATATTTCTTTCCTTCTTCAACAGTTTTGTTTGTAGGTTTGTATATGTAACATTTACTCAGCCTTAAGCATTCTGATTGAATTATATAACCATAAAGTTCTTCTAGTTAGGACTAAATATATCAGTTCCTTTTTTCCCCTCCACCTTGGAGACATCCCTCCTGAAGGCTTCACTCTTCCTGCTCCAATCTGGATCGTCTGAGTTATGCTTTGTAATATATTATGTGACTTTATATTTTATAATACAAACTAGGACACCTTTAAGCATAAAAGACATATTACTAAAACCTATCAGATCAAATGTAAGCTGTGATTTCCTGGGACTAACTAAATTCCATCTGTGTTTCACTTTTTTCGTTTCCTGTTTCCAGTATTCTACATCTTCCCATCTCTTGCTATTTTAATTTGTTGCATTTGGTTCATTTTCCCATATTCCCTAACAGTAGTGTATGAGAAAGTATTTCATACTTCATATTGTGGTTTGTCCTGGTGTAGTTGTAAGCAGAGCAAACAATTTTCTATCAGAATTTTGAAGACATTTTTCATGCTTTCCAGGATTCAGTGTTGATGGTGAGAAATCTGAGCCACTCTGATACTCTGTTCTTTGTATTTAATCTCATTTTTCCTTTTGAGGAATTTTGATGTATCTTCTGTCTCTGATATTCTTAAATATAGATTATTAAATATCATTATATATAAATTCTATTTCCCTCCTCTGGAAGCTTTTAGATTACACTATGTATGGTATTCATACATATCACTATGAGTATCTCTCTGAATTAATTATTCTGGGTTTAAGGTAGGCCTTTTCTGTTTAACAAATATTGTAGTATTTATTGCACCCTTCATATAATTCTGATTGCTCTAATCCACTGAGTCAATTGCTTCTTCCTATTTGTTTTCACCTACCAATACTTTGATTTGTTGCCAGATACCAACATTTTGTTTTCAACTCATTGGCTATTATCACCTCTCCAAGTTCTCTTTTTCATGGTGGTTTTATACATTTTTAATCCATTTACTGTCATTTGAGAAGGACTTGGGGGTGGAAAGAAGAGATTAATAATTGGGTTCCAGTTGCCATTTTTAAACCAAAGTTTTAATTAGACTTTTTCTTTTAGAAAAAGGACCTTTGAGGCACCATGAGGGACAGACTAAATTAGGGAAGGATTAGATTCAGGGAAATTATTTTGCCAGCTCATGAGCAAGATGATGAAAATCTGCAATTGCAATAATGATGAAGAACAAATCTAGAAATCAATCCATGGTAGCTCATAGGGAGGGGTTAAAGCTTGTGGTAACTCTAAAGCAGAATGAGGCATAATAACAGTTCTTGATGATAAACTGATAATGGCCTTCTGAAGATCCCACATGCTTCCTCTTCTTCCTTTCTATACTAATTAAGAACATGTTACTAAAAATAATTACTGTTACATAATTTGTTCAAATATAGGACAATTGAAGTAACTTCCAAGCATTAAATAATAAGATGCTTATAATATACTATGAGAAATTCTAGTAGGACTTTGTATATCCCTCAGTCTCTCTCCTTCCCTATTTCCTTAAGTTAAAAATCTTCATAAGGATTTTAAGTCCTTAAAAGTTAAAAAATTAACTTTAAGTGACATCAATTTTCTTTAAGTGACATCAATTTTCCTGTTTAGATTTTTTTAAAAGGGCTCTTAATTTCCTATCAGTATATGGGCTGACATGACTAGAGATCAAAGATCTAACATCACCATCCAACTCATGGCTTTCTCTCTTTCCCCTATCCCACTGGTTTTTCTCTCTCTTTCCTTCATTTCTTAATTTTCTCCATGACTTTTCCCTCTAAAATGTTATGATGAACAGGTAGGCTCATCAAGATGTAGAGTGGAAATAAAATACATTTGTTTTTGTATGGAAGTTTTGCCCTGGTGAAATTTATTATAAAAATTTATATACAAAACTTTGGTCCCAGTTCTGCAAACTACTTAGTGAAAACAGTCTGCTCATTTAGTTGGACTATTTTATCATCAGCTTGGCTACATTTCCCAGAATCTCCTTTACTTTATGGTCCTGATAAAATAGGGGTCTCTGTATTAGTCAGCCAAAGGGGGTGCTGATGCAAAATACCAGAAATCGGTTGGTCATTATAAAGGTTATTGATTTGGGTAGAAGCTTACAGTTACTGGGCCATAAAGCTTAAGTTTCTTCCCTCACCAAATCTGTTGCTACTTGTTGGAGCAAGGCAGCTGCTGACGTTTGCCAGGGTTCAGGCTTCCCCAGTTCCTCTCTTCCTGGGGTTCCATTTCTCTCCTGGCTCAGCTCCTCTTTTTCCTCCACAAGGTCAGCTGTAGACTATGAGGCTTTCTAGGCTTTGCCTTTCTCCACAAGGCCAGCTGTGAACTGTCAGGCGAATGGCTCATCTCTTTTCCCAGGGCCTTCTCTCCTTCCTCACGACCAAGCTCCTCTGTGCTTACTTCCCCGGGCTCCAGCATTAAAACTCAGCATCAGAAATCCAACATCAAAAAACTCCAAATCTGTCCTTTGCCATGTCTTTTATCTTTGAGACCCCACCCACCAAGGGGCGAGGCTCAATGCCCTACTGACTTGTCCCAATGAAATCCCCAATCATAACTTAATCATGCCCAGGTGAACAGACCAGTTTACAAGCATAATCCAATATCTATTTTTGGAATTCATAACTATATCAGACTGTCAAACTACAACACCTACCTCCTCCTACAATTGCATAAGATCTAACTTCTATTAAAAATCCTGATTTTATT
>JAQZBX010035766.1:0-24439 GCA_029593785.1 Cabassous unicinctus
GTGGAGTTGAGAAACGGGCTCGGGAAGGGAAGCCAGCAGCAAAGGGTAACTAGCAAGGACATTCCCACGGTGGCACCTGCAGCTCTGACCTGCTGGAGAAGCCTGGAGCCTGAAGGAGCTCAGGCAAAGAGACGCAGGTTCCGGCAGCTGGCCTGGGCGGCGCGGACAAGGCCGGGGCAGTTCCGGCCACCGCAGTGGACGTGGTGAGAGGTGGGTCCGCAAGGGAACCCAGGTCTGATTCCCAGTTCTCTGCGTGGGGCTCAACAACACGACGCAGCAGGGTGCCTTAGGGAGCGTGGGAGCTAGTCCTCTTCTGTTCCAAACCTCCAGCACCACCTTACTAGGTACCAGGCGCTGGCCACTGCTGACTAGCAGTTACCGAAAACTCAGCACGCTCAGGGCACTTTAGTGAGCACTGCATGCACAACACTGCGTCTAACCGCACGACAGCCTTGCGTAGTGGGCGCCAAGCTTTTCCTCCTTCGCAGCTGAGGAAACTGAGCATCACAGAGGCCGTGGTGGAGCTCAGGTTCCAAAGCCATTTTAACTCAGAGCCAGGGACAGGCACGTTTAGGGCTGCTGGGCTGTTTGCTGAAGTCCCGTCTTTTTAGGAGATGGCTAACGAATACGAAGTCCTTGAGCACATGGAGCAGAAACACAGGAGAGACACGCTTGACGGAGCGTGAGCAGCAGGACCCAGAAGGACCTGGTCCTGCTCGCCCTGGGATGCGGTCTCCACACCGCAAGGTCAATGCAGGGCGGGACGCGATGCTCTCTGGGCTCCCTGCCGCTCAGAGGGTGTCTGCATCAGGGCCTGGCATTGGGGGGCTCACGGTCCAGCCCACGGAACTCGCAGCCTGGAGTCCCGGCCCAGCTGCCCTGGACTGGGGGATGTGGGCGCACCGCTTAGTGCCTCTGAGCTGCACTAAGAGTGACCCCAGCGGGCGGGCCCGGACCGAGGCTCGAGAGGTGAGGTTACAGAGGCCCCCACGCCCCTCTGGGGGATGGAGTGCCCTCCTCTGCATCTTGAAACCTCCGCAGCCTGGCCTGCCCCAGCCCGCAGGCCTGTCGTTCACGCGTGCTGTGGCGTGCAAATGGTGCTGAAGACGGGCTGTTTGAGTGGAAATTCAAGCTCCGCACTGGTCAGCTCTGCGACCTCAGAGAAGCCATTCAGCTTCTCTAAGAGCGTCTCTCTCCCATGTGCGGAATGCGGGTGCTAATGGTATCTACTTCCTACGATTACGGAGAAATTCCTTCAGAAATGGGTTGAGGGGGCCCTTCAGAGCGGAGCTGGGCAGCATGTGCACAATCAGCTGGGGTTAGTCTGAACGGCAATGATGATGCTTTGCTTTGTACAATTCTCTTTGTTTAACTTGGTTCCCATCTACTATCTTATTTCATCCCCTCAGCAACCGTATATGAAAAAAAAAAACCACTCAGGGAATGATTCCCACTTCAGAGATAAAATAAACACACAAAGCCTGTGGAACGTGCCATTGCGATGGGATGGCGGTGAGCGAGCTGGCCTGCGCCCTTCCCCGCCTTCCCACCCCAGCCTCTCCTCTTCCTGCTGCCTCTGGCCAGCTCCCTCTGTGTTCATTTTAAAGACTGTATACCCTGGGAATGCTGATGACTTACTGTTTCATTAACAAAGCAATTCGTAAAAGAGTTTATAACCTTGTTTATGGTACCTCTCGCCATAACATCATTTCTGAAATTTTGATTTATTCAAACTTAATCATTTTTTCATAGTTTATGCTTGACAGACCAGGAAACAATATTTGCAACATATACAACAAATAAACAATTAGTATTCAGAACACATACAAATTGTCTAGAAATCATTAAGAAAAAAAAGAGAAATAGCATAATAGAAGAACAAGCAAAGGCTTGGACTGGCATTTGCCCAAGGGGAATCAAGCGGCCAATAAACCAACATATGGAAGGATTCTCAGTCTCAGTGGGACTCAGGCAAACAGATGAAAACCACAATGAAATATCACTGTGTGCCCATTAGATTGGTAAAACAACTAAACTTCAAACATTAAAATCTATCAATATTTGGGGGAAGATTTAAGAAAATGGGATTTTCACACATGGCTGGTAGGCATTTAAATGTATTGTCACTTTGTAGAGAAATCAGAAGTGTGAGAAAGCTAAAAATCGTACACCTACAGTTCATGCCCCAGAGACACTCTCGCAGTTACTCTCGAGCCTGACACATGGGTGCCCCTCTCATTTTCCTCCTGAGCCACCACCACGTTCAATGCCCAAAGTGCCCAGGCTGTGCTGATTTCGACAGTGAAAACTGGAAGCAATCTAAATTTCCACTAGCAGAGGAATGAATTTTTTAAAATGTATAATAAGATAAAGTATTCTAAACAGCTTTTAAAAGGAAGAAAAGCTTAACCACACAATTTTGAGTTAAAAAAAAAAAAGCAGCAAGATGAAGCTAAACCTACTGTGGGACACCATCATTGGGGCTTGACTCATGTCTCCCCCAAAAGGCAAGTCCAGGCCCCAACGCCTGGTCCTGCGGGTGTGAACCCACCTGGAACGAGGCCCTTTGCAGATGTCATTAGTTAAGGTGAAAGAGGGTGGGCCTTAATCCACCATGACTGGGGTCCTTATAAGCAAAGGAGATTGACCACAGAAGCAGCCACGGAAGCAGCCAGAGGGTGGGAGTCAACGGAGCCCAGAGGAGAAAGGAGAAGAGGCCGCCATGTGCATCGCCATGTGACAAAAAAGCCAAAGGGCCCCAAAGATTGCCGGCCAGCAAGAAGAAACCGACCCTGGGAGGACGCGAGCCTTCAGCCTCTGAAACCGTGAGCCAACAAATTCCTGCTGTTAAGCCAGCCCCTTGTACAGCATTTTCTTTAGCGGCTGGAAACTAAGACGATCATTTACATAAATTTCAAAATATCCAGCATATACCCAAGAATACTAAGTTTTGATTGTGGATATGCACACAGGAATATAAAAATATAAGAAATGGTTTTGGAAAGCGCTATCCTCAAACCTTTATTCCTGTTATTTTTGGGAAATTGGAGGTTGCTACTGGGTATGGTAGATTAGGTAGAGTTCAGCTTGAAGAACGAGCATACATAGCACCCTCTAATATGTGTACACACACTTACAGTACCTGTGTTTCTGCGTGTTTAGATGTAGGTACATATTTTTGGAAAAGAAAAACAAAGAAAAATTAAAGGAAAGAAAATAGAGAAGAAAAAAAGAGTCAAAGGTGGAAAGAACATTGGTGGGATGGAGATGGAAGGGCAGATGCTGAGCTGTTACCAGTTAGACCTGGGTGGGCAAGGAGGGAGATTTTCATTTCTTTTCCTTATGCTTTCCTTTTATCTTCCTTTTCTAAATTTACAGGAAATTTTATTTAATGACATCTATATCTGTATATATGTGACACACCTTAAGACTTCTAGAGCTATCTTTCTCCAGAATTATTTGGGAAGCCACAGCCATATAGTTGGGCTGTCCTTCGTGGGTGCCACGCCCCCATTGCTGAGCACACAGTAGGTGCACAGTTTATGGCGAGCTGGGGTTTCAAGATGGCAGGTGTCTTTGCAGGGTCCTCCCTCCTAAATGAAACACGTGGGTGGGGCACGAGGGGCGTCTCGCTCCCAAGGCCCCCCCCGTAAGCCCAGGCCTTGGCTGCAGAGGACCCCCCGCGCCGGTACTCACGTCAATGGGCACGCTGTCGTAGAGGCGCTTGCCAAGCACAGTCTTCCCCTGGATGTCGATGTTCTCCCGCTCCTCGATGGGCAGCGTCTGCACCAGCGCACAGTCGACGTAGAGGGAGACATTCTGCGTCTGGATGCTCAGCGCCACCTTGTGCCAGTCCCGGTCAAAGAGGTCGCTGACCCGGGGCCCCCGGAAGACCACCCTGACGGCGTCCTCCATGGCGCCCACTGCGTTATACTCCACGGCCTTGTTCTCACCGTCCAGCCGGATGGAGACCTGGGCAAGAGAGACCAGAGACTCCTGGAGCTGCTGCGTGGGATGGGGGTGGGAGAGGGGAGGTGGGGAGGGGGCTCCTGGTTCTGACTCACCAGCGGCACGACCTCGAGCTGACGACAGCTCACCTCTTAGCCACAGTAGGACGGCGCCCATACTATCCACCTTGTACTTCGTTCTAAGGAGTATGTTAAATGGAGTAATCGGGCACATTGGTCCAGGGGCTCACAAACGCACCTGCCCAGAGGGGCTGGGCAGGTAGGGGAGCTTTGGTGGGACTGCAGGACAGCTGGTGCAGGGGGCTCGAGTGGCGAGAACAGCCCAGTCCCTGCTGGTCCCGGGGTCTTTCAGAAGCCTGGGCTGGCTAAACAAGACCCACGCTCTGGCCAGATGCCAGGCACCAAGAGGAGACCCCAAGCATTGGCTGGCACCGTCTTTTGTCTTGAGGAGAAAGGCTGCGGCTCCAGGAGGAGGAAGCCGCTGGAGGGCAGGGTTCTTGGCTGCTCTACACTGTGGCACCCCAGCCCCTTGCCAGCTGCCTCTGGTACATGGCCAACTCCAGAAGGAAGCTGTACTTTCTCCTTTCCTTCGCTTTTTAAATTTTTTCAGAATGATGGAATATTTTCTCATCCGTGTATTAATTCCTGCATCCCTTCCACGACACTCACTGACCTTCCTCTGTGTGACAGGTAGGTGACGTGCTAGGTGTCAGGGGTACAACAGTGGGCAAGGCAGGCTCTGTTGGCACAGGAAGGCAGCGGGCACTCTCCTGGCTGCCTGAATGAATGACCGTGTTCCTGTTCCCCCTCCTAAGGTAGTCTTCCCTCACCCCAATACTCATGCTCCACCCTTCTCTGCCTGGCTCCAAGCCCCCAGAGGCGGACTTCTAAGGAGCCCCCGTGCCCTTTGGCTTCTAGATGGTTTGGCTCATGGGAAGCCCATTGGTGTGGAGATCAAAGAGCAGCAGGAGAGAAAGGCTGGGATATCTGCTCCTCCCGCCCCTCCTGAATCCCGTGGTTCTGGGATGGCTTTCCTCCTCCAAGCATCATGGCCTTTGGGGGTTCCCTGGGAGCACCCCTTCCTCTGCGACTCCAGAACACGCCATCTCCACTTGCCCAGGGCGGAGTTTCCTGCTGTTGCTAATCCCACACGCCCTAACCCTAGGCCCTTCACTAAAAACCCTCCAAGGATCTGTGCCCATTGCACTGTCGGCTGCTGCCTGACCCAGAGCGACGGGTCATTAGGAGACGTGACCTGGCGCAGGTTATTACCTACACAGAGTCCTCGGGGGATCAAATGAGCTAATACACACGTAAAACACTTGTGTAGCATTTACTACACGCCAGGGACTGGTCTAAACATCAGCTGGAATAAATTAAGCAAGTAAATTACACAGCCCAGAGAAGGCTTCCCTCGCAAACGCACGTACCTGCATTCTACCCCAGTCCTGGTCTCTCACATCCCCAGGTGATTTATTTTTCTATTTTTATAGGACTGCATCAGCATCTGAAACTGCTCCACCTGTTTCTTCTGCTCCCGTTTATCATCTGCCCTGCCCCATCCTTAAAAGCAGGCACTTGGTCTCGCTTGTTGATCTCTTTAACCCCCAGGTTCCCAGGACACACAGCACATAGTAGCATTCAGTCCAAAGTTACCAAATGAATGAGTGAATGAACAAATGAACAACGGGGGGGCCCTGAGGTTAAAGGCAGGTGCCCACTGCAGTACAGGTGTCAGCCACAGTGTTTACAACACAACGGGGTCTTCTAGATTCTCTTTCTGGACCTCACGTGGCTTCAGTACTACCACGGAGACCTAGGATTTTTTTTATTGCATTACCTGGAGGTACGTTATGTGCAGGGTGAAAACTAGAAACCAATGAGTCCTTGTCTTTCTCATGATCTATAAGCCATATCTAATACTTCCATGGTAGCAGGGTCTTCCATCCCTTGAAAACAGTCCCACATGTTTGAGCTGCGTATCCCTGCACCAGTCTGGGAGCTCATGAGGACAAGGCTCCCTCTTCAATGTGCCCGTCTCTCTAGCACGACCAGAGCTAGGAAAGGCACCGGCAGGCCTGGGCACTGTGTCCATCCACAGAGCCGTGTGGCCTCGTGACGGCACTTCCTGGCTCGGATCCATCAGCCAGTGCTACAAGCTGACCACGGCTTCCAAGGCCACTAGTACCTCCTGGTGTGAGTGGCCATCACCTCTCGCCTGATGACTGCAGTCAGCTACTAACGCGTCTCCCGCTTTCTAGGCCTGCCCACCTCCCACCTCCCCAGAGTCTACTTCCAAATGAACAACCTGGCACTGGCTGAAGGCCCTGCACAGTCTGGCTTCTCAGCACCTCCTGAACCTCACGTCTAGCTGGGCCACCACCCCACCTCTCACACACACACACCTGGCTCCAGCCACACTGGCCTCCTTCCTGTCCCTGCGTCATGTCTGGAATGGGTGAATGGCACTCAGTTTCCCCAAATGACAGATGGGGAAAATGCCAACTTTAGAAGGCGGCCGTAAGTGCTCACTGAGCTCATGGCTGTGGGAAGGTTTAGTGACCCGTAATGACCGAAAGAGTGCCTGGCGCCTGTTCACTTCGTCTGCTCACAGGTCATCTTCTCTCAGGCCATCAGCTCTTTCTCTTCCTCCCCAAGGCACGGCAGTGGCCGCTGGCACCTCCAGTGCAGAGCACTCAGCATGGGCTTGCTTAAGGCAACTGAGCTGCCAGGTGCCTTCTGAAAACGAGGCGGGCTCAGTCCCTGCACGGCTCTGGGGCATTTCAACCCATTGTCCTTCTGGCCCAGGAAGGGAGGCCACCAGAGCACACGCAGCTCTGCAAATGCCATGAAAGAAGAGACCCCAGACTGAGGGGGTGGCGTGGGGTCCCCCACAAGAATGTCATGGCAGGCGCCCAGCCCCACAGTGCCAGACGCGGGAAACCGGAGAAGCCAGACCCACACAGCTGGAGATGGGGGCGGGTGGGACACATGCTGAGCTGCCCATAAAGGGCCCCCTGGAGGAGAACCTCACCTCCGGGGCCAGCCTCCCACACTTAGGCATCAGGCCACTCAGCAGCAGAGCCTGAAAATGTTTATAATCTCAGTCCCAGCAGGGATGCTACAGAAAAACCATTCGACATGACCAGCTGATAGGGCCAGGCCTGCAACAAGAGCTGAGTGTGGGGGATGAAAGCCCAGACGAGGAAGCTGGACTGCTTGGGTTCAAACCTCAGCTGCCCCCTATTACTTATGGGAGCTCAGGAAAACTTCTTAACCTCTCAGTTTCCTCCTTCATATGATGTAACAGTAGGATCTCCTCCGAGGCGTCACGAGGATTAAATGAGTCAAGAATTGTAAAGCGCTCAGAACCATCCCTGGCTCATTCTCAGGGCTCTGGACGTGTGGATAGACGTTATCAGCATCCACATTTAACTGCAGAGGAGGACGCTCCCCGTTTGGGAGGACTCTGCTCTCTCAGAGAGCAGTCCATGGGTGTGCATGCCAGAGTCCAATTGTGTGAGCATGCTTTTATTTCATTTCAACCCCAAATGAAAATGCAGTCAGTATCTGAGAGGATACGTGTAAATACCAAAGATATGCTTGGTCCAGGAACTCTGAGAGCAAAGGGATTCTGCAGAGAATAAACAGTGGTGTTACTTTCATCTCAAACCGAGGGTTGTGCTTTGATTCTGAGAGTCGTCTTTCTTCACGCGACTGCATTGCTGATGGCTTGTCCTGCCTTCTTGGGAACTGGAGGCCAGAACGCACCAGAGGCAGGTGAGGACACAACCTCAGAGCTTCAATCGGGGGAAAACTGGAGAGCGTCAGGAGAAGGGACAGCCCCTCACAAAACCTGCATTATGGACCAGGCCCTGTCCAGGGGATTTACAAACGATTTCTCCACCAACCATTCGTGGTTGGTATTTGATTTTCCCCTTTACACCTAAGAAAGCCCAGGATCAGCAAGACAAACTGACTTGTCTCAGGGCCCACAGCAAGAAAGGGGTAGAGACAAGATTTGAACCCAGCTCCCTGTGACTCTGAGCCGGCTTCCTCCACGCCGTCACGAGCCTGTGTCAGTCACGCTGATATCTGAGCATGTGTCGTGGGACGGCCCAGCTGGCTTCTGCGTTCCCTGGCTCGGCAGAGGCACACTGCAAACGGGGACTAGGTCTGCGTGATCCCTGCCAGGGCCTGGCCCTGGATTCCCATCAGGAGAAGCTGGGCCTCTCTGGTGCGTGCGTCCCCCAGTGGGTTCTCGGAGTCTCTAGAGCAGACTCCCCATCCCGCTAGGCCCAGGGCAGGGTTGGGGGGTGCAGCCAATCCCCATACCTGTGGAATGCCATACTGGTCGATGACCTGCCAGATATACCAGTCTTCTTTACGCGACGTTTTCCTGAACCGGAAGGTGGTGACAAAGGCGTACTCGTCAGGCAAACCTTGGGGAAACACATCCCTGGTGGAAACGGAGACAGACAAGAGCAGGCTTAGCAGGGGGGGCGACACCCCACAAAGGGAGCCGGCCACGCGGCCCGGCCACGTTCAGCTCCTGGATATGCCTAAAGCCCACCTGCGTGTCCTGGCCTTCACTGCCTCTTCATGGATGGGGTCCTCCACGTGACTCTTTACGGACCACGGCTGTGGCCCCTTACCTCCCCGCCTACCCTCAGCCCCTTCCACGCCCCCTCGCCATGGGGCTAGATGAGACCATCTTGCTTCTGCTTCCATCTCACACCATAGCCATTCCTGACAAACCAACACCCCACTAAACGGCCGCTCCCCCAGGGCCAGCCACCCCTCGCCGCACTCGTCCCCAGCAGGGCCGCACTGCTGAGTCGCTCCTGCTTAGCCACTGGCCCGGTCACCACAGCTCTGCACCCCCACAGAGCCCAGGGGTCCTGCCCAGCCCACACGTGGGGTGTCCTCTCCTCCGCCAGCTCCACCCCACACGGGCCCAACTGCTCTTTTCCTCCAAATTCAATAATGGAGGGCGCTGGTTCCCTGCTCTCCAGGACCACGTCCTCCAGCAGGGCCCAAAGCCCCGTCCCACCGTCCTCCTCTGGGCAGTGTCGGACCGGCCGCCTCTCACGTCTTCACCTGGACCAGGAGCAGCGGTGCCTGGGCTGCCCCTTGGCCCCTTTCACCTCAACACGTAACACCCGCTCAGCACCAAGAAGAGCCCGGGGCTCTGCGTCCCCAGCCAGCACCCGAGCAATCTCTCTCTCTCTCCCTCTCTGTCTTTGCCAATAAGGTTCTGGAAACCTTGGCCCCACTTTCTCTCCCACTGCCTCTCCTCTCCAGCCTACGACATTGTCCCAGAGCTTCTACCTGTACACCCAACTGGATATTTGTACTGAGATGGACCCCAGGACCAAATCTAAAGTCATGCCATCTCACCCTGTCCCTGTGCACTCAGAATAATCCACCTTCCTTGAGGTTTTCTGTGTGTTCATTTGTTTTGTGTTTTATCTTTGTTTTTACTCAGTGAATGGAGTCAACATTCATCCAGTTTCTTCAACACAACCAGAGAGACATCCTGGGCCCCTCTCTCCCACAGACCCACCTCAGATCAGCCTCCACGCTCTGCCGAGGTCACCGCCTCAAGGTACCTTCCCCTCTAACCCTCCACCACTGCCTTAGCTCAGGGCATCGTGGTAGAACCGCTTAAGCATTCCCGACTGGTCTCCCTGCGTCGAGCACCTACCCACCACCCTTTCCAGCCAACCCCCACTACGACTGGGTGATCCTGAAAAACCCTAGCCTGACGGATAAACCAAATGTGGTTCACACACACGGTGGAATATTATTCAGCCACAAAAAGGCCTCTCCCCGAAGCCCTCCCCTCAACTCCTGGTTCCCGACTTGCACTTCTGTCTGGCAGGCTCAAGCCAGGTCCGCTCGCTCTTCTGGGAAGCCCACCTGCCCCGGCCGGACCCCAGCACCTGGCTGTCCGTGGAGGTGCTGGCTCCGCACATCCTTGTCCTCGCAGGGAACTGGCGAGTGCCTGGAAGGCAGGGACCTGCCTGTTGGCTCTGCCTGCAGCAGGCTGGCATTCCACAGATGCGGGATAAGGGAGGACTCTGGACCACGGGCCCTGCTGTTTCCATGGAGAAACCTTGCTCTCCTCCATCCTGGCAGCAGCCCAGATGCCACTGCCAGAGGTTTGGCAGCATCCTGAGCCTCTGCCCACCAGAGCTCTGCCTGCAGCACGCCCCGCCCCCTCCCCACCTCTCAGCTGTGACAGCGAAAATCTCTCCAGACAAGCCAAATGTCCCCGGGGCGGGGGGCGGGGGGGGGGTGCACAATCTCCCCTGGTGGAGAACAACTGACCTAGATCTACATCCTCTCAAGATAAAACCTAGCCTACTTGTCTACAATCTTTATTCATTGAAACAAAGTACTTACACAGATGTTCTCATTTGATCTAGGATTCTAAGGTTTAATTTTAAAATGCTTATATACTGAGAGCTTTAGTACAAGCGTGGTCCTACGTCTTATATGTTATGTCATGAGTAGAGGGCACCCAGACTCCGAGGGCTGAGCGTGAGGCTCTGCGGCCAGCGAGGGGCAGGGCAGAGGCTCACAGGGGCCTGGCCACCAAAGCTCCTCTCTGAGCCATCGGCCAGTGGCACCTTATCCCCACGGCACCGGGCGCTGGCGTGGTCTTCTCTGTGGGAGGAGGTGGACCGTCTGGCCAGGCAGCCAGGAAGGGAAGTGGAGGGGCGTCTGAGTTCCTGCTTCTCAGACTTGCTGGTCCTTGGGGACCCATCGCTTGGCTGCAGGACCTGTCTGAGAGCAGAGAGTGGGCGCCTCTGATTCTCGGCTCACAGGCCTAAGCTGGGAGGTGGCTCTGCCGTCCAAAATCAGTCCTGAGCTGGGATTTCACCCAGGTCACACGCAGGGGCTGGGATTGGAGCCCTGCACCCACAGACTTGGGCCGTCCCTCCAGATTCAGGGATGACCCAGGTCACAGCCCACTTGGGGGGAGAGGGGGGCTGCCCACCTGGTCTGTATAGACAGAAGGCTTTTAGCCGCAGGAGACCATCCCATTTTATGTGTCTTTTTTCCTTATTTCATTATTGAGTCCAACCATGCAACTGATTTTTACAAACACACATTTTTCACATAGCTTTGAAATGACATAATAGACATACGTCTACGTGTCGCTATATGTGTGTGTGTAGATAGACAGTAGTCCACGGGGGGCTGCAGAAAAGCTGGGTGGGTCAGTGAATTAATATAAAAACGCACCCGTGAATGAATGACCAAGGCCGAATGTGGCTGGAAAAATGCGTGGAGCGGGACCAGGGCCCACGGAAGCCGATTGTAATAGACCTGCTAAGACACGTGCTGGATTCCCAGGTCAGGGCTTCAGCCGCTGCCTCTTGGGGCGGCATCAGGTCAAAGCTCTGCTCAGCGCTCAGAGTGCACGTGAGCTCACTGGGCCCTCCCCTGCCGCCCCCAGGGGTCCAGGGGACAGCCACCACTTACTCCGTCCTTTGCACCACGGGGAAGGATCCCATGCGGACGTAGGAACTCTGGGCTCCGCTCTCTCTCTTCCCCAAGATTTCCTTCACGCTGAACAAATCCATCAGGTCAAAACCTGCCCGAAGAGAAGGGCTGGGGGTGAGCTTGGCAGGGGAGGCACATGGGGGACAAGAAAAAGCACAGCTGCTCTTGTGCTCTGCCAAGGCGGCCAGCCCACCCTGCCCCTGGAAGAACGCATGTCGGATTTAAGCTGAGGCAACTGTTCAAATACAAACTCAGGGAGAAAAGATAAACAGAGCCCTGAGGCCGCACTGCCATCTCCACACCAGGGAAGAGGTGCTGGAGAAATGCAGAAGCTGGGCTCTCCAAAGAGATGCGAGCAGCCCCCAGGGTTCGTGCCCCGGGGGTCCAGGGTCCTAGGCAAAAATAAGGCACTGGAAGGTGTCCCTCCCTCTGGACTGTCACTGTGGCCGGGAGCCTCGCGGTCAAGAGGCCAGGAGGCCCGGAGGCAGGCAGTTTGCTCTCAGAGGTCGGTTCCCGCAGGGAAAGCAGCCATTTAGGCTTTCACTCCTGCAGCCGCTTTTTTGCAATTCATTTGGGTTGAGCCTGGTTTATGTTCTAGGTTTCACGATTTTAAGGTGAGAAACATCAGAGAGAAGAGAACTGTCCTCACATTAGTGAGTCATCCAGGAGAGCTGTTTGCTGTGCTTTATTTTGCCTCTAAGAGAAGACTGTGCATTGGCAGCCCAGAGTCCCGGGAAGGCCGTGGGCTTTGGGTTCAGGTGACGAGGGGCGAGAGTGGGGGGGCGGGGGCTGTCTCCAGCTCAGCCACAGTCCAGTGTGATGCTGGGAAAGTTGCACCACCCCCTAGGCTCGGGCTCTTCTTCTCCAAATGGGGGCAATGATATCTGCAGCAAAATTAGACCCTCACCATCCACCACGCAGCAGCTGCTAGGACACTGCGAGGGCGGGTCTGTTACGGCTAATTATTCACCACCACCAGCACATCCTCCTCCACTTCTCCCCACAACTGGGGACCAGTCTGGACGGCCGATTGAGTCCAGTAGCGCAAGTTCTCAGAGGGCCACGCCCACCCCCGGAGGCGAGAGGGGATGACTTGAAACCGCCTCCCTGCAGGGAATGGGGAAGCTCACGGCAGGTTTAAAGGGCAGGGGACTGAGGGCAGGGACCCAGCATCCCAGGGCTTCACACAACCCTAAGTACTGGCGGCACATAACCCATGACCCTTAGGAAGAACCCCTTGTGGTCTCCAGCATCCTAAGGAGCTGCTGTGTAAAGGGGGAAATGAAGTTGTTGGGTTCCCACTATAATGAGGAAAGCATCTTTTGCTTCTAAGTTCTGTCCAAAGATGTTATTTATTCATTCAACACATATTTTGAGAGCCTGCCATGTGGCAAACACTGTGTCAGAACTTTGGAGTATTAAAGTCAGGCCAGTCTGAGCTGCGTTCACCAACAACAGTGTCCTCGCTGTGTGACCTCAGGCAGGTCGCCTGACCTCTCTGAGCACCCATTTCTTCATCTATAAAAAGGAGATTATTTTAGCACATGCCTCACAGGATAGTTAGAAAGCTTAAATGAGATGAAATAAAGCTCTGAATACAGTGCCTGACATATCATAAATGACCAGAAAATAGTTTTAATATTATATTTCCCATTTTAATGATGACAGTATGTGCTACTGCTAAATTGTGTTCAAAGTTCTCATGTACACATTCAATACACATTTCCAAGAGACTGCTCTGTGCCAAGTCCTGTGCAAGCTACCAGGGATGCAGCGGGAGGAAGACAACATCCCAGAGCTCAGGGGACTTGTATTCTAGCAGGGAGACCAAAAAATACCTCACGTGCCCTTTACAGAGGAGATAGCACCCAGGGCTCGGCCCAGATTCTCATGGGTCAAGTGCCGGCTCTACTACTTAGGAGCTGTGTGACTTTCAGGCCAAGCCTTAACCTCTCTGAGCTTGTTTCCTCTGTATTTCTGTAATCTTGGGATAATAACAGCATAGGGTAGTGAAACAGTGAGGGCTCCGAAATGTGAAATATCAAGGTCCACATCCCCTGTTCCCAGGCTTTTCCTTCTTGCTTGCTCTTGGGCAAATTATTCAACCTCCCTGAGCGTCTGTCTCTTTATCCACCAGGTGGGGAGAGTGATAGTGATAATAACCCCTGATTCATCAGGTGTGGGCAGGTGAAATGGCACCAACGGGGCCTGCCTGGCAGAAGACCTGAAGCGCTGTCTAGCTCCACAAATGAGCATGAATGTCTTGGAAGACCACGTTGACTTTTAAGTAAGAACATACGCAAGACCAGCCTGTACACAGTAGGCACTCACTAAACGCAGGATGCTTTCAAAGACTCCTCACCCTGAGTGAGTGATCACTGTCCTGCCCCTAACAAGCTCCGGACAAGCGTTGGGGGACGGGGCTGAGTGGGTGTCCCCGGCGCCGGCCCAGTGTGACCTGGGCTGAGCGCCTCGCCTGTCTGGACACCAGGCCCCTCACCTGGACAACGAGGGAGGGGTGCAAGCTCGTCACCTTGATGCTTTCAGCATCTGTTTAGATCTATCTGTCGCATTTTCCCCAATATTCACCCTGGTTAAAGAATGTCTTTCAATCCAACCGTGTTTCTGGTGTAACAGTGAATTTAAACGTCCGATTTTTGTGCAGTCAGGGACCCCTCATTTCCAGCCAGAACCCCGGGACACGTGGGCTTTTAGTCTTCCTGCCTGCTGGAAAATGACCACCATGGGTTGGCTTAAACAGCAGGAATTCACGGGCTCACGGCTCTGGGTGTCAGCAAGGCAGTGCTTTCTCCCCAAAGTCAGTGGTCCCGGGGCTCCCTGGCTGTCCCTGCTGGCGTCGCACGGCCACCCCCTCCAGCCCCTCCCGGGCTCCTCAGGCCCCTCCCCTGGCTTTCTCTCACGTCCATGTCCGGTTTCTTTCTCTTCATAAGGCCTCCCACGACCCGGATTAAGGCCCCCCATCAGGTTGGCCCCCCTTAACTAAAAGGACCATCCTGAAGAGCACATGTCTCCAGGGGGCTCACCCCACAGGCATGCAGACGACAACAGTCTTGTTGGGGAACATAGTTCAACCCAGCCCGTGGCCCAGCTCCAGACTCAAGTCCACAGAGCCCAGGGCCAGCCCCGAGCTGCGCGTGGCACAGCCCGGGGTCCACCCTAGGAGGGGCCTTCTGACCACCCAGAGGGCTGCGTGTAGCCCAGGTGCCCGTACCTGGCAGGGCCCTGGGGCCTGGGGAGCACGGCTGTGGGATCCAGCAGCTGGGAACAGGAGAGGGTGACCGAGAAGCCCCAACACCCTGCCAGCTCTAGGGCTGAGAGAGCCCCACCCAGAGGGAACAGCCGTGGAGCCTGTTGGGATGAGATCGTGTTCCAGGGAAAGGGGCTCTGGGCTCCGGTTTTCCTGGAGTGGGCTTTGGAGCCATCCCAGTGGCCTCTGACCAGTGACGGGGTGGGGCTGCCGGGCTGGGGGAGCTGCTTCCCGCAGGCAGAGCTGCTCCAGTTTGGGGTCCGCGGAACCTCCTGTCTCTAGGTCCTCTGACCACCCTGCCTGTCTGGGCAAAATGCCTGGGAAGTTTCCCTCCTGGGGGTGGTGAGCCGTGGGGGTGGGGGCTGCTGCTCAATAAAAGCAGCCAGTTGAAGTGAGAAAGTGGAGCGGGGCACGGAGGGAAGGGAGCGGCCTGCAGTCAGAGGTTCCTGGGTGCCTTCCCTGTTCTGGACTGCCAGCTCCATGCCCGGGCGCCGACACCAAACCCCTGAAGCGCGGCACCCCAGCTGCACAAAGGGGCGAAGGGCAGCCACTTCCCAGGGCTGCCTGAGGATGCCTGGGAGGTGCAGCTCCGGGGCGGCACGTGGTGCCGGAGGCTCTTATTCAGAGGTCGGCACAGGGGTCCCCCGCTGGTCCCACCTGTGGGGCTTGTCATGGGAGGGGAGGGAGAGCTGTGGGTGCGAAGAACAGATCCCAGAACGGGGCACACGTGTGCCCGACGCCGCCCTGAGAAGCATACGTGAGCTATGCCTTCTGGCTACACTTCCAATGCTTTCAACAAATGCAAAGAGTTACACACACACACACCTCTCAACAGCAAGCAATTTACCAGGAGGCAGCAAAGGGCACTGAGCGAGGAGATGAATTGCCTGGAATAGATAAGGGTGAGGAAGGCAAAGGGAAAATGTTCTGGAGGTAAATGGACCATGACGCACGGAATCGCGAGACAAAGAAGCGGTTGTTTCACTGATATAAAAATAGTGGCCAGAGGTTCTGAGGGGAGGGGGAGGGAAGAATAGGTGAAGCACGGGGCATTTTTAGGGCATCGGAATTGTCCTGCATGACCCTGCAATGACGGATACAGGCCATTTCACATTTTGTCAAGACCTATAAAATTGTACGGTGCGAAGCGTAAACCCTAAGGTAAACTACAGACCTTGGTTGGTAGCAAGGCTTCAATATTTATTCATCAGTTCTAACAAATGCACCACATTAATGTAAGATGTTATTGACGGGAAAGTAGGGGTATATGGGAATCCCTTATACTTTTGATGTAACTTTTCTGTAATCTAAAACCTCTTGAAAATAAAGTTTATTATAGGAAAAAAGGGAAGCGACTGTTAAAGGTAAAAATTACAAGGGTACGCGCCGCCACAGCTACGGAGCCAGCCACGCCACGTGGCATGCAGGCAGACCCGTAGCAACTGTCCAGAGCTTGCTGGTGGCCTCTGCCCTGAGCCAGACCCTGCTGTGGGCGTCCCTCCTGGCCCTTCGAGGTCTGCCCTGGACGGGGCTCTGCGCGACTGCCCCACGCAGGGTTCGTCACCCGGGGCTCTGGGGGTCTGGCCGAGGCGCCCACGGCTTCTCCCTGGGTCTGCCTCCCGCGCCAGATGGTGAGCTCTTTGAGGGAAGGCACCAGATCAGACTCGTTTTCCATCCTAAAAAGCCTGTGCTTTCGTAGTTCTTGTTTGCAGCGCAGCTGTGGAAAAAGGGAAGGAGAAGGCAGGAAGGCAACGAATACCCAGGAAGGGGTCTCCTATTAGAGGCCGAATTGCCAGTAGACCCCAATAAGGACAGACAAGACCCCAGCGCCCAAGTTTAGTGTCCGAAGGACTAAGGCATGTTGGCATCACAGGTAAACAAGGAGGAGGGGCACGTCTGAGGTTCTACAAGAGCACGTGGAGCATGTGCCAGGCCCGCCGAGGGGCGGTCGGGGAGGGCTTCCCAGCGGAGGCGAGGCCTGGCCTGCCCTGAATTTGGAATAGCAAATAAAAGCCAGGTAGGCAGAGAAGGAGGAACGGGCAGATGAGGGAGCTGGACTGGCAAAGGGCAACGGGCCCGAGTGGGTTCCTTCTGGGAATGCAGGCTATTTGGGGATGGCAGAAGCTCCCTGACGAGGAATGCGACGAACGGGGCAGATCTGCTTGGACCCTGCGCCACACGGGGGTTCAAGTTTCTCTCTGCAGCACTGGGGAGCCTTGGGCAGGCGCTAAAGCAGGGAAGGCACAAGCCAATGTCTGCTTTGAAAAGGCACTCCAGCAGCGGGGCGAAGGCAGACCAGGGGGGCAGGAGTGGAAGAAACGGCGGGATTAGGGAGCGCTATTTAGGAGGTTCCACGGACATGACTTGGGGATTACGTGCCTGGGGGGCCCGAGCAGGGGAGAGAGAGGAATCTGGCTTGTCTGGAACTTAAGACCTGCACCACGCCTAACTGTTTCTGCAAACATTAAATAGCTAACATCCCAGGAAGGTCGTATTATAGGGTTGCTGGGATTCCCAGGACATTTGTTTATTAGCACTGAGAGACCCTCAGGGATATTCTGTCGGATGCACTATTGTACACATGGGGAAACCGAGGCTCAGAGCAGCTGGGGACGGACCTGAGACCTCATAGCTGGGGAGCAGCAGGGCCCATTTGAGGTGGATGCCTCCAAGAGCCCACCTCTTCTCTTTCCATCCTCACTGCTCCAGTCTAGAGAGGCCCTAAAACTAGCCAGCCTCTTTTAAAGGAAACACCTGGAGGTGAGGCTTTGGGGAACACAAAGCTGCTCTTACTACCCAATTGCATATAAATTAGCAAGCCTGAGGCACCATCTCCCCGTAAGTCTTGCTCCAGCCTCCACAGGGCTGCCGTGCTCTGTCTATGCTGGTTATAATTAGAGTACAGGGTAGATAAGGCAGCTCTGAGCCCTTGGAGCTGTGCAAACAGGGCATCCCACTGCACCCTCCTGGATGCACCTGGTGCTGTGATTCATTTCCTGGGAGCTTGGAGCTCACAGGGACAGGGGAGGCTTCAGGACCCCCGGCTGCCATGTGATGTTTCTATGGGACCCTCTTCCTAGGCCAAAGACTGAAGAATCTGTTCAAATGTTGAACATGCACAAACACGTGTGCACACACAGACTATCTGAGTCTCCCCGGCAGTTACTCTTTTAAGTCGGAAAAACACTTGCTGCTCTTCAGTCTACAGCATGACAGGAAAGCTTTAGACTTATTTTGATTTGCAGATTATGTGCAGATTCATGTGTTCATTCATTTATCCTTCCATTCTTCCTTCCTTCCAGCCTTCCCTCCCTCCTTCCTTCCCTACAGCCATCCTTCTATCTGCCCATTATATCCATCCTCCCATCTTCCTTTTCCTCCATTCATGTATTAATGTCTTCATTCTCACCTTCACTCATTTCATTCATCTATGCTTGCATTCGTTCATTCACCCACTCAACAAACATTTCAGAGAGTCTTCTAGGTGCCAGGCACTGTCCTAGGCCCTTAGGATGCAGAGAAATGCCCAGGTATGGACAAGTCCTGCTCCCAAACAGCGAGATGCTTGCTGGGGAGGTGGACAGGGAAGCAAACCTCATGACGCCTTCTGAACTAAGTTCCCAGGATTGAGTAAAACGCTTACAGAGCAACGAGTGGCCGTGTGAAACGATCTCCCACAGGAGCTAACAGTTAAATTGGGCTTTGCGGGATGGGTAGGAGTTCACAAGGGGACACGGGGAGGACAGGCACACTGAGCAAAGGAAATGCCAGCAGCCAAGGGAGCACGTATCTGTGGGGACCACAAGCATTCCAGGAGGCTCCAGGATAAGCTGGGACAGAAGAGGCAGAGCGTGGAGTCCATTCCAAGAGCCAAGAAATGTGGGTTTTAGAAGACAGCTCTGGATGGAGATGGGGAAACAGGGTGGTTCAGAGGCTGATGTGCCAGCAACAGGGGTGTTACACATTCCAGGGGTCGGACAGTGTGGGCGGCAGGGGAGCGCTCCTCCCTTACCAGGTTGGCTCTGCCATCCACCAGGTGGAAGTAGCAGCAGCCAAGGGGCTGAGACCCCCTCTGTCTGGGTGCGTGCCTGGGGGTGGCCATGTAGGAGTAAGAGTTCTGGATGCATTTCATCATCTCTCCATTGCGCTACGAGGTCTAGCCTTTACTCCTTATGGCAGAGAAACGGTCTAACTTTACAAGCCTTAGCGTCACGTGAGTAGAAAATGCAGGTGCTCCTCCACATGGCACATCTAATGTGGTGGCGTCACTAGCGGGTTCCCTTCGTCCAACTCTTGAGACAAGGGCAGCTTTCATTTCTTTGTTTTATTTATTACCTTGAAATAAACCTCCCATGACCCAGACTCCCGCGGCTCAGCATCCACGGGGTGGGGCGTGCAGACACAAACGGGACGGGCATCTCGACTCCACCACAAACTTGGCAGGTTGATTCATCTCTCTGTGCCTCAGTTTCCCCAACTGTAAAGTGTAGGCTAGTGCCTAGCACATATGCTGCGAGGGTTAAAGAAGATGCAGGAAGTGCTCAGCAAGAGAGGGGCATTCCTATCGCTACAGCACTTCACGACACTGTTGCCATTATTCTCTTCCTCGCTGCGGTAAGTACTGGATAATGGATTACTGTGACAGGCCCACCGCCCACAGAGCCAAACAGGAAAATGCAGCGAGGCTGGGATTTGCTGCAGAGAGGGACTCTCCCAGGAGGTGTCCCAGGACGGAGCTGGGCAGGCAATTCAGGGCTTGAGAAATGGCTAATCGGTCATCTGAGAGACAGAGCTCGCTGGGCTGCCCAGGCAAACAGCGAGAGCATCACAGTCAAGCTGCCCAGCAGTTTTGCACCCTGGGGAAAGTGGCTCAGCTATAAATATATGTATTTCAAGGGAACTGAGCGAACCAAGTGAAGAAGATAAAAGTCATCTTTGCCCATGACCTGGGTAAAGAAAGCCCGATGGCAGCAGCACTCCACTGTGCACCTGGTCTATTCCAGGCACGCCTCCAGGAGAAAAGAGACCCATAGCATGTGTCTGCATTTGGGCTCATCTAGAGCTCCATGCGGTTTATTTTGGAGGTGCTGGGGAGGCGAGGCAGGGAAGGATGGCAGCCAATAGAGTGTGGCACTAATCAGCTACCCCGGGAGTGACCGCCGCTGGATCCTGCTGGGAAAACTGGCAAATGGGGCAAAAGCTGTAGCTCAGAATAACCCACCCAAGGGGCAACAGGGCCGCGATGTTTCCACCCCGGCTCGTGGAAGTCGAGGGTTGAGGCTGCTCCAGGAGTGTCCACCCCGTGCACATAGCCAGAGCAGCCGACCACTGTTCTAGAAACATCCCTGTGGCCAGAGATGCTGGTGCTGGCATCTTTACGTGGGCAGGGCCCAGTGAAATGGGCGGGTCCTTCGGTCCCGATCGCACCTGGCTCCTGGCCTCGGATGGGAACTTTAGCTCTTCAGCACAGAGCAAGCAGTTAGAATTGGACCCACAGTGATGTGGGTTGGGGGGGTCACCTACCCCAGTGGGCGGTAGTGTCCTGGAGGGGCTTCCACGTTGAATGTGGGAAGGAGAGACCTCCCCTGGGATCACGCGTCTACAGGAGGACCCCATCGCGGCTCCTCCACATCAGGATGCTGGGGGCGGGAGCCGGCATGCCTCCCCCGCATCCCGCAGCGGCACCTCTGTCACACATGAAGACTTTGACAAAATCCTGCGGTACTTATCTCTGCCTCTGGGCTGCAGTCATGCGTCTCTTTGTTCTCTCATTCACCAATTTGGTCATGTATTTATAACTCTGATTCACTCTCTCCTTCACCCCGAAACGCACACATTTATTCACTGCTTTGTTCACCTTGCCCATCTTTCGCTTACCCATTCACTGATCCCTTTCCTAACTCATTCATTCTAATGCATCAATCAGTGACTCCTACAAGATAACCAGAGAACCCCAAGTGGGATGTCCGCCTCCTCCCGCGCTGCGCTGCTCGCTGGGGAGAGTCACGCCTGCACAGTCCAACCATGCTAGCAGGGCTTTCGTGAGGGGGGATAGGCACAGGGCCAGGGATGCCGTCCCGGAATCAGACAGAATCGGGCTTAGGTGCAGCAAATAGCACACCAGGGCAAGCCGCGTGTGGGCCGTGCAGCCCTCTCACCTGTGATTTCCTTGCTTCCCCCATTGGCGTGCTTAAAGCGATCTCCTTCTACACGGACGCTAGGGCACAGAACATCTGCGAAAAGGAAAAGAAAACAGAGACGATGAGCAAATGGGACCCAAGGCCACCGGGTGAAATATGGCATCCAGGAGACCCACCCCGTCTTGCAGCATGAAAGGTGCCCAGAGCCTGGAGCAGACGCCGAGGCAGCCGGCAGCTCCGCTCTTGGCCACTTTTTCTGTTATTCATGGACTTGTGAAGCATCTCTTATTTGCACTCTGTGCAAATTCTGTGCTCTCCACTGGGGGTAAAATACAAACACGGCATTGCCCCTCTTCACCCTGAGCACAAGGCTGCATCCATCAGAGGAAGCCAGACAAGAAAATGAATAGGCTCAACACCATGTAATAAGTGATAGAAACGTGTGTGGGCTGCTGGGGCGCTCACGGCACAGAGGGACCTCTATCCCAGGTCAGGAGGTGAAGGAAGCTTTCCTGGAAAGGTGACGCCAGACAGGGGAAAGAACCAAGGTCCACGCAAGCAGAGGGATCTTCATGTCCTGAGGTATGAAAACACATGACTAGACCCAAGTGTGCTGGGTGACAGTGAAAGGGGAGCAGTGCCCCAGGGGCAGACCAGAAAGGTGTGGCCCCAAGGACCTTCAGGTGCAATTCCAGAAGAGTGCGCACAGCAAAGCAATACCATCGTAAATACTGCGAGGGTGGTGACAGTGGATAATATCTTTGAGATAACAGAAATGACACCACAACCAGGGACGCTCCCAGAAGTCACCGTTAGAACCAGTGCAAGGCGGAGTCAGGCTGGTGGCAGCAACATTCCAGCCCAAATGGACTCTTGGCTCAAACAGCACAAAATGAGCACATTTTTGCACCTTAGACATGGCATGTGAATAGGAAACGTGTCTCTTCATTGAGGACGAATGTCCAAATTCTTATAGATAGGACCACAAATAGTAATCTTAGGCAACCAGACTTGAAGTATACTCATGCCCTATACAACACAAAGCCTTCTCAGTTATACAAGGGCAAGGGGTCAAGTTAAATAGTAATGAGAAATAATTAATGTATCATGGTGAAAGGATAATACACTGCATAAATATCTTACGTCTTCATGATTTCTGGCTTAAAAGCAAAAACAGTTGGAAGGAAAAGGAACTCTTTCAGTTGCCCCACAGATTTCAGAAAGGGTGATGACTCTGGATTTTAAATTCCTGGGTGCAAGTGTTGCCTTCACTACTGGTTAGCTTGGCGGCATAGGACAGGTCCCTTAATCTCTATTCTTGGTGTGAGCACCTGTGACATGAGGGACCTTTAAAGAAACCCCCCTCCCCAGGGCTGCTCTGAGGATTGGGCGAGACCCTGCCATGGGCTCAGGGAACCTCTGCACCTGCAGCAGCTGGCTTCCTTCACCTTGGACCTAGTCCCGCCCATGAAGCCACTTGGTTATCAGTCACACCTAAGGAGGCAGCTCTGCCACCCCATCAATTCTATGTGCAACGACTTCTTTTCCTATTTAAGGGCATAAATGGTTCAGGGTGGGACAGTTTGGGGCCCCTTGACCTACCACCAACGAGGACAGCAGAATCAGATGTGTTCTTATTTGAGAGAAGGCATTTTTAATATTGATTCCAAAAGGCACCACTAGGTCTGACAAGCCCATGGACTGGGGTTATTTTTAAATCAGCAAAGCGTCGTCTGTCTAGGACTAAATATGAGAGAAGACTGGGCAATATTTAGACGCCCCACCCAGGACTCAGGCAGCTGTGGGGTGGCAATCAACTGCTTCAGCTGTGGCGGCCTGCCAGAGAGGCGGGCTGGGAATGAGGCATCACTTCAAATGCGTTGCCCCAGAAGGTTCTATCTTTGATTATGAGCAAATCTCTGGAAGCTGACGGCTGGAGACAGAGCAGGCAGTGCCACCAAGTCACGTCTCAGCAAACATCCTGAGGAGAGGACCTGATTCCCAAACCCAGATGGACAAGGCCAATCCGAAGACCGTGGACATAGAAAAGACGGATTCCTTTCAAAGACTTCAGAACTTGCCCGAGCTGCTTTAAGGCAAACAACCTGCAAATTCCCTTTAGGAGCCATCACTAAGCCTCATAAATCCAAGAGGCTCAACAGGCAATTTATAGTTGATTTAGTCAAGTCAGGACAAATGCCTCTGAAAATACCCCCTCTGGCCAGGCTTCCCAGGGATGCCATGTCCTGTTGGGTAGATATTTTAACCAGCCTGGCTGGGAAGTAGGATTAGCTTCCAAAGCCCTTCTCAGTCTAGAGCTATATGCTATTTTCCAATTCCTTTGGGCCAAGATGTTTCCACACCTAGGGTAATAATCTGTTTATTTCCAAATTAATTCATTTATTCAAACTAAAATATTTATTGAGCTCCAGGTGTGTGCCAGGCATGCAGCTAGCTCTAGGGACACATAAATGGATAATAGGTAAATCAAAGACCTGCCTTCACTTGGAATTGACCTGGATGACATTGCGCCACAGACACAGGCCATTATATACCGTGCCATAGCCTAAGAATTGAGTGGGAGGGAGTGTAAACTACAGTGTAAACTATGATCCATGTAGTGGCAATGCTCCAGAGTGTGTTCATCAATGGCAGTGAATGTACCGCACGAATGAAAGGAGTTGTTAACGTGGGGAAAGTGGGAGGTGTGGGGAGCGGGGCATATGGGAATCCCTTAAGTTTTTAATGTAACATGTTATGTTATCTAAGTATCTTTTAAAAATAAATTAAAAATATTAAAAAAGCAGACCCTGCCTTCAAGGCACTGACTGTGGTCCAGCTCCCACCCACGTGGGCAAAGGAAGTGCGCTGGCGAGCTGGGGGTGGGAAGGGTTTGCACGAGATGACCTGAGGTCTTTGTGCTCTAGGCCGACAAACCCTTGGCTCTTTCTGCACAAGACCCAGTCATGCCACCCCCCGACCTCAGCCACGGGCTCTGCCAGCTGGGAGAGGAGGGTGCGGGCGATTATTGAGTATCCACTGTGTGCCAGTCCCTGGGCTGGGGGTTTTCCTCCCAAGAGCCATCCTAGAGGTAGATTTTGCTCCATTGCCCAGAGGTAGAAACGGAGGCTGTGCGAGGCTGAGGCACTCATGAGATCACAGGAAAACCTGGGTTGGAATAGAGCTCTGCCTGAATCTACAACCTCGGAGTGAAGATGGTGGCCCCAGCCCAGGAGAGCAGGAGGCCGAGGAGAAGCAAGGGGAGGACACCTGGATGGCCCCACTGGGTACCAGAGAGGAAGCAATCACGTCACATCCATCACCCCGGTAGCCGCTGCTGAGTGAAGCTAACCACAGACAAGATGCATGGCCTTCCAAGTGGGCCAGGAAAGAGACGGAGGAGGGAAAGGATGAATCAGACACCCAGCAGGCGCTCCCGCAGCTCCTCTGCCGCCCCAAGGCCAGCAGGTGGCAATTGCCCACACAGCTCTACTTCCAAGGGCCAGCAGACAGCACACCCTGAGCCAGGCCCAGGGCCCCAGTGGTGA
>JAQZBX010035767.1:0-24440 GCA_029593785.1 Cabassous unicinctus
GGATGTAGGAAATTGATAAGAAAAGTATTCTTTAGGGCTTGGTAGCATAAGTTACAGTACACTACCAACATATATCTCTCTGCAGTCTCCTTTTTCTCCTGTCAGCAACTGACATTTTGAAAGATTTGCTGGTTAGCTTAAGAATTACAAAACTTCTAAGATTAGTGATGTAGAAGTGCTAGCCTAATTACAAATGTGCAACTGCGGTTAATGCTTTTTCCTTCTACTTTAGGGAGCTGTTACGACTCATGACTAGAAAGGGAAAGGGTTTTATATAATGACTAATTACATTAAAGGAGACATGTGCACATTATGTTTCCAAACTTCTCTAAAGTTCAGTAACTGGTGTTTGTAATTGAGTGCGACAGACCTGCCCTGAATATATTACCTAGTCTAGCTCTGATTGCATAGATGATTATGTATATTTTTCAAAAGCAGTAAAGACGAAAGGGGGGAAAAACTGTGCCAGGAACTGTAATAGTTACTTTAACCCTTTTCTGAGAATTGTTGTGATCTTATAAAGTAGACGTTATTCCCCATTATACAGATGAACAAACTACTGAGTCTTAGAGACAAAATTACACGGCTAGAATACGAAAAAAATCACAGACCTAAGATTCTGAATTAGGTTTGTCCCATCTAAAGTCCATGTTTTTTATTCTATATTATTTTTCCTTGTGGAGAGAACATGCTTTATGTGGAAAAATATATAGCATATTATCCTTTGTCCAAGCGTATACTGTCCTTTGTCCAAACACGACATAGCCACGTTCAAAGCATTCATAGCCTACATAGATTTTCGTTAGTGTGCATTATATTTTCAAAGAAGAGTTTGATCTGATCTTCCCTGAAGATTCATTGTGAAATTGTTAGGTGGAAAATCTTGATTTTACAAAGGAATAGTGTGATTTGAAGGCATTTCATCATCACCAAAAAAAAAATGTCAGGTGTTTTACTTCATAATTCAGGATTCCCTTCTAGTTTGCTCTTAATATTTAGAACTTTAAAAGTATAACACATCGATTTTTCTGCTTTTCTATTACTTCTGTTTTTCTTTTATTACCTAACTTTCTAAACTGAATTAAACTCTACCTAATACAAAGTACATCAGTGAATTATCTGTAGCATTTGCCCTAGTGGGCTTTCAGGCTCATGGGAAAATTCTGGCTCGATTTTCACTTGATTTAGGAGGCTTTACAGTTATTTATTAGAAGACAGCCCAGGAGGAAAAGCAAAAAATGAATTTATGTGATCCTGTATTGCTAAATACAGCACACCACTGCCATCTCTTTTTTACTGCTTCTTCTAAGAGTCGTCATTTCAATGCACTAATCTTTTAAACAGCCATTCAGTGGGAATTGGACTAGAACTTAGCTAAGGGGCCACATTCACCAATCTGACAGTTACACATTTACAAAAAAAATAGCATGAATTTATTCAGCATCAAAACCTCTGCAACTTTTACCACCCAACTACATTTCACACTGTATTACCATCGGTGCACTAGAATGGCTATATAAATTCCATCCAGATTCTTCATTTAATTAACTAGTATTCATTGAACAAAAGTAAAAGTGCTATTTTTCTAGGGGAATAAAAGCTGCATGAAGTGAGTGTGAAGGAGACAAATCATCAATTTATTCTTCATTGTAGCTATGAATAATTCTCTGCCCCTTCCTCTTTCTCTTCAGAGGCAATATTTTTTTTTTTTTCTAGCTTGATCCAATGGAAAACAGGGTATGGTGGAACAGCCTCAAATGTGTTTGAATATGTTGTAATGACCACATCCTAAACTTATGCAAAGCTGGACATTGATGATATTATCATCTACATGTGATTCTTTTTTAAATTTTCTGTAGTTGGAGGGGCACTATGACATTGTACCTAAGAACCTGGACCAGACTAGACTGTCTTGGTTCAAGTCCTAGCTCAGCCACCTCCTGAGTTTGCGATCCTGAGCAAGTTACGTAATCCCTCTGTGCTTCAGTCTCCTATCTATAGAATGAGGATAATAATAGCATAAACATCACATAGCACTGTACAGATCAATTGAGTTAATCCATGTAAACAGTGTCAGCGCATAGAAAGGCCTCCTGTGTATATAGCAACAGTCTGGTGAGAAGTTGATCTAGCTGTGATACTGGTGACTTGGTCACCTGGGCTGTTGTGACTGTTAGGCTAGGGAGATGGCCTTTTCTTTCCTCAGATATTCCTTCTAAAACATGCTCATTTATTATGACACCTACCTTCAGATACAAGGATTGAATTGTTTAAATCAAGGGTATAGTAGGCAGGTAGTTGACCACATCTATCCATTCTGCACCCTACTGCCAGATGTAGCTTTCTAAAGCACTGCCGTCTCATCGAAGCTCAAAAGGCTTCGAGACCACTTCAGATACAAACACTGCTGTCTGTCACATTTCTGTCAGAGCCTGGCCCCTCACCTCCCTCTCTCCAACTTTTTTTTATCCCACTCCTCCCCTAAGGAACCCTCTACTCCAGTCAAAGTGGTCTAGTCTCATTTATCAAATGTACCACTTTTTTTCTTGCCTCTCTTCCTTTGTTCACATTATTCTTTTTGTCTGATATACCTTTCTCTCTTCCTTTACTTATCTAAGTCATACCTAACCTAGCTGAGCCAGAAAAGGGGAAGATACTTTTACCACCTTTATATTTTCATAGCATGATTCTCTGGACAAAATAGCTGCTAAGTATTTGTTGTTGATGATGAAGTATCCTGTTTACTTTCAAACTGTACTTAGAATCTATCCACTTCACATCATCTCTACCACTATCACTCTTGCCCAAGCTGCAATCTTCTTTTGTCTACCCCCTTCCTCTTGTCCCTATTTTCACCCTTGCCCACCCCCTACAGCCTACTCCAAACTCAGCAGTGAACGTAACTCTCTTAAAATTTAAGTCAAATTATATCACTTCTCTGCTCAGAATCCTCCAATCACTTCCCATCTCACCTTGAGTAAAAGACAAAGTTCTTACAATGGCCTACAGAGCCCCTTAAGATCTGCCATCCCACCCTCACTCCTGTTATCATTCTGACCTCATGTCCTCTTTTTTGTTAATTTATTTTTTATTTCTTAGAGAAGTGAGTTTAAAGAACAATCATACAGAAAATACAGGATTCCCACATACCACCCCACCACCAACACCATGTATTGGTGTGGAACATTTATTATAATTTATGATAGCACATTTTTGTAATTATACTATTAAAGTCCATGGTTTAACTATTTGTGTAGGGTAGTTCCATGGATTTTTAAATAAGTTTTACTCTGTTACCATATATACAATCTAACATTTCCCCTTTTAATCATATTCAGATATATATTTCTGTGCTAATTGTGTTCACAATGTTGTACAACCATCACCTGCCACCCATTACCAAAACATTTCCATCACTCCAAGTAGGAACTCTGTACATTTTAAGCCTTAACTTCCCATTCCTTATCTCCACTCCATCCCCTGGTAACTATATTCTAGATTCTGACTCTATGAGTTTGCTTATTCTCATTGTTTCAGACCAGTGAGATCATACAATATTGGTCCTTTTGTGTCTGGCTTACTTCACTCAAGATGATGTCTGTAGGGTTCATCCATGTTGTCCCATGTGTCAGACTTCATTCCTTTTTACAGCTGAATAATATTCCATTGTATGTATATGCCACCTTTTATTTATCCATTCATCAGTTGGTGAACACTTGGGTTGCTTCCATCTTTCGGTGATTGTGAGTAATGCCCCTGTGAACATCAGTATGCAAATATGGGTTTGAACCCCTGCTTTCAGTTCTTTGGGGTATATACCTAGTAGTGGGATTGTCGGATCATGTGGTAGGTCTATATTTAGCTTTCTGAGGAGCCACCAAACTGTCTTCCACGGTGGTTGCACCAATTTATATTGCCACCAGCAATAAAAGAGTGTTCCTATTTCTCCACATACTCTTCAACACTTATTTACTGTTTTGTTTAATAGCAGCCATTCTAATGGGTGTGAAATGGTATCTCATTGTGGTTTTGGTTTGATTTTCCTGAGGGCTAATGATGTTAAGCATTTTTTCATGTGCTTTCTGGCCATTTGTATGTCCTCTTTGGAGAGATGTCTGTTCAAGACTTTTCCCATTTTTTAATTGGGTTGTTTGTCTTTCTGATGTGAAGTTGAAAGATTTCTTTTTATATACTGGATATTCATTCTTTGCTGGGTATGTGGTTTCAAAATATTTTCTCTCATTATGTAGTTTGTCTTTTTACTTTCATGATAAAGTCCTTTGAGGAACAAAAGCTTTTAATTTAATTTTGATGAGGACCCATTTATCTATTTTGTTGCTTGTGTTTTGGGTATGAAGTCTAAGAAACACAAGGTCCTAAAGATGTTTCCCTATGTTTTCTTCTAGGAGTTTGATAGCTCTAGCTCTTATTTTTAGGATTTTGATCCATTTTGAGTTGATTTTTATATATGTGGGTGAAGTAGAGGTCATCTTCCCTTTTTTTTTTGCAAATGGAGACCCAGTTTTCTCAGCATCATTTGTTGAAGAGACTATGCTTTCCCAAGAATTAACCACCTTGTCAAAGATCAGTTGGCCAGAAATGGGAGGGTTGATTTCTGAGCTCTCAATGCTATTCCATTGGTCTAAATGTCTGTCCTTGTACCAGTACCATGCTGTTTGGATTACTGTGACTTTGTAATAAGTTTTAAGATCAGGAAGTGTGAGTCCTCCAACTTCATTCTTCTTTTTCAAGATGGCTTCAGCTCTTTGGGGTCCCTTACCCTTTGGACTATCCTTTCATTTATTTAGGTCTTTAATTTCTTTCAGTAATGTTTTGTGGTTTTCTGTGTACAAGACTTTATATCCTTGGTTAGATTTATTCCTAGATATTTGATTCTTTTAGTTGCTATTGTGAAAGGTTTTTTTTTTTTCTTGCTTTCTTGTTCCGATTGCTCCATTGCTTGTATATAGAAACTACAGATTTGGAGGTGATGATCTTGTACCCTGCCACTCTGCTAAATTAATTAATTAACTCTAGGAGCTTTCTTGTGGATTTTTCTGCATTTTCTGTATATAGGATCATATGATCTGCAAATAGGGAAAGTTTTACTTCTTCCTTTCCAACTTGGATATCTTTTATTTCCTTTTCTTGCCTAACTGCTCTGGCAAGAACTTCCAATACAATGTTGAATAACAGTGGTGACGGTGGACATCCTTATCTTGTTCCTGATCTTAGGGGGATAGCTGTCTTTCACCATTAAGTAGGATGTTAGCTATTGGCTTTTCATATATGCCCTTTATCATGTTGATGAACTTTCCTTCTATTGCTAGTGTTCTAAATGTTTTTTTTTAATCAAGAAAGGGTGCTATATTTTGTCAAATTCCTTTTCTGCATCAACTGAGATGGTCATGTGGTCTTCTTCATTCTATTAATGTGTATATTACTTAATTGATTTTCTTATGTTGAAACAACCTTCCATACCTGGGATAAGGCCCACTTGATCATGGTATATAATTCTTTTAATATGCTGTTGGATTCGGTTTGCTAGATTTTGGTGAGGACTTTTGCATCTATTTCATAAGAGGCATTGGTCTGTAGTTTTCTTTTCTTGTGATATCTTTATCTAGCTTTGGTATAAGGGTAATGTAGGCCTCATAGAATGAGTTACAGAGTATACCCTCCTCTTTTTTTTAATGTGATCAAGCAGAATTGGAGTTAATCTTCTTGGAATGTTTGGTAGAATTCCCCCGTGAAGCCATCGTTCCTGGGCTTTTCTTTGTCGAGAGGTTTTTGATTACTCATTCAATGTCTTTACTAGTAATTGCTTTGTTGAGATCTGCTATTTCTTCTTGAGTCAATGTAGGTACTTTTTGTGTTTCTAAGAATTTGTCCATTTCATATATGTTATCTAATTTATTGGCATACAGTTGTTCATAGTATCCTCTTATAATCTTTTTTATTTCAGCAGGATCAGTAGGAATGTCTACTTTTCATTTTTTATTTTCATTATTTGTAGCCCTTCTTTTTTCCTGTTAGTCTAGCTAAGTGTTAGTCAATTTTACTGATCTTTTCAAAGAACCAACTTTTGATTTTGTTGATCTTATTTTTGTTTTTTTTGTATCATTCAGGTCCTGTGCTTCCTTATTGATCTTCTGAGTAAATGTTCTATCCATTATTGAGAGTGGTGTGATAAAGTCTTCTACTATTAATGTAGAACTGTCAATTTCTGCCTTCAAATCTGTCAGAGTTTGCTTCACGTATTTGGGGATCTGCTATTATGTACATCTATATTTATAATTGTTTTATCATCCTCTTGAATTGTCCCCTATAGCAGTATGTAATGACTATCTTTGTCCCTCCTGTTTTTGACTTTATTTATTTTGTCTGATATTAGTATAGCCACCCCAGCTCTCTTTTGGTTATTACTTGCATGGTATATATTTTTCCACCCTTTCACTTTTTTTTTTTTTTTTTAAGATTTATTTTTATTTATTCCTCCTGCCTAGTTGTTTGTGGTCGCTGTCTGCTCTCTGTGTCCATTTGCTATGTGTTTTCTGTGTCTGTTCATCTTCTCTTTAGGAGGCACTGGAAACCAAACCTGGGACCTCCTATGTGGAAGAGAGGCGCTCAATCACTTGAGCCACCTCAGGTCCCTGGTTTGTTGTGTCTTGTATTGTCTTTCCTCTTTGTGTCTCTTTTGTTGCATCATCTTGTTGCGTTGGCTTGTCATGCCTGCTTGCTGCGCCAGCTCACCTTCTCCAGGAGGCACTGGGAACAGAAACCGGGACCTCCCATGTGGTAAGCAGAAGCCCAGTCGCTTGAGCCACATCTGCTTCCCCATTCTTTCACTTTCAAGCTATTTGTATTTCTGAATTTAAGGTGAGTCTCTTGCAGACAGCATATAGTTGGGTCATGCTTTTTTTAATCCAGTCTGCCAATCTCTGCCTTTTGACTAGAGAATTTAATCCATTTACATTTAAAGTCATTACTGATATTGCAGGACTTTCTTCTGCCATTTTGCTATTTAGCCTTTATAAGTCTTATATCTTTTTTGTCCTTCATTTCCATTAATGCCTACTTTTATATTTATTTGCTTTTATGTGTTATACCATATTGAGTGCCTTCCCATTTCTACCTGGATATAATTTTTATCGGTTTTCCTTCTGATTACCATGGGGTTAAAATTTAATATCCTAAATTTATAACAATTATATTTGGTTTGTTGCCAACTTAACTTCAATTGCATACACATATATTTTTCCTATACTGCTCTATTCCCCCACCATTTTTTTGTACTTAATACCACTTGTATCTTTGTACATTGTATGTCTAAAAACATAGATTTTTTTCATTACTTTTTATGCATTTGCAGTTTGGCACCTGTAGAAAATAAGGAGCAGAGTTACATACCAAACAATACAATAAAATAATTCTGGCATTTATAATTACCCAAATGGTTACCTTTACCACAAGGCTTTATTTCTTTATGCTGCTTTGAACCACTGTCGTGTCCTTTCATTTCAGTCTGAAGAACTCCCTTTAGCATTGCTTGTAGGGCAGGCCTAGTAGTGATGAAATCACTCAACATTTTTTTTGTTTTGTTTTGTTTTGTTTTTATCTGAGAATGTCTTGATCTCTCTATCACTTTTGAAAGACAGTCTTGGCAGATATAGAATTCTTGGCTGGCAGTTGTTTTCCTTCAGCACTTAAAGTATTTCAGCCCACTGCTTTCTTGCCTCCATGGTGTTTGGTGAGAAATCAGCACTCAATCTAATTGGGACTCTTTGCATGTAACATATTGCTTTTCTCTTGCTGTTTTCAGAACTCTTCTTTGTCCTTTGCATTTGATAGCGTAATCAGTATATGATGCGGTGCATTTTTCTTCATGTTTATTCTGCTTGGTGTTCTCTGAGCTTCTTGAATTTGCATATTTATGTCTTTTGCTAAGTTTGGGAAGTACTCTGTCATCATTATCTCATTGACTATTCCTTCTACCCCTTTCTCTCTTTCTTCTCCTTCTGGGACTCCCATAATGCATATATTGACGTGCTTGATGGTGTCCCATAGCTGTCTTAAGCTATTTTTGCTTTCAATATTTCGTTTTTCTGTCTGCTTTTCAGCTTGGCTCATTTCAAGTGCTTTGCCTTCAATTTCACTAATTGTTTGTTCTGCCAGCTCCAATCTGCTCTTGAAACCCTACTAGACATTTTTCATTTCAGTTATGGCTGTCTTCAACTCCAGTAGTTCTGTATTGTTCCTTTTTAAAATTTCTATGTCTTTACATAGACTTTCATATTGTTCATTCCTTGTTTTCCTGATATCCTTTAGTTCTTTCTCTGTACTTACGTTCATCTCTTTAAGCATTTTTAAGATCTTTTTTTTTTTTTAATCTTTGGTACGTCCATCTTCTCATCTTCTTCATTGGTGTTTTCTATATTTTTATCGTCTTCCTTTGGATGGGCCATCATTTCCTGTTTCTTTGTCTTGTACTCTTGTTGCACACTGTACATTTTAATATTGTAAAATGTTAATGTTAATTCTGGGATTTACTCCCTGGGATGTCTGTTTCTTGGTTTTGTAACCATCTGGTAATAAGACAGAGATTTTCTTGAGTTTCATCCCTCCTCTCAGAAAGGTCTGCCAAAGTCTAATGCAGAGTGCACTGTTTCCCTGTCTTTCTGGGCCTCTGTCTTGTCCTGGGCTTTTTCTTGTTAGTTGTTTTGGAGTTTCCTGTTTACAGTTGTTTGGATGTCCCCTCTGTTTCCCAGGGGATGAACCTGCCTCTCTCAGGTATTAGAAACCAGCAGCCTTTGTCCCGGACTGTTCACCTCTATAGTTTTTTATACTTCTTTCATTGTCTCATGCTACTTTTGTCAGGAGGGAAATTTTGAGAGAAGGGGCACCCAGGGGAGGACTTCCCCAATTTGGTCTTTCCCAGCCCTGTGCAGGGGGTCAGGAAGGGTGTCAAAATCTTCTATGATGACTTCCCAAAGCTGAGTTTTCCTGGCCTGCCCAGCAAATGCAGCCCTTCAGCCAACTGTCCCCTGCACCCCTGAGGGAGTGCTGTGTCTTTAAATCTCCACAGCCTCCACCCCTGTCCAGGGAAGGTTGAAACAATGGATGCTGCCACCTTTGTCTCCAATGGGTCGAAACAATAGCTATCCTCAGAGCTCGGGTCTAGGAATCTGAATTCACTAATCAAAAGCCATGATCAGTGATGGCCACATTCCCCTGTTCTTGGGGAGGGGGATTTTTAGTGTCCCTTTCTTTCCGCAGCAGCTAGCCAGGGGCTAGAGTAAGGGATGGGCCCCAGTAGCTGCCACATGTAGAGAGCAATTTACAGTCCTTTACCGTAATTTATCCGCCTCTTCTTCCCACTCAGACCTGGATGCTGTGCAGATTTCTTCTGGTCTCTGACATTTCAAAATAGTTGTTTCAGACAGTTCCTACCTGTTTAGTAATTGTTTTGGTGAAAGGACTGAGTCCTGGAGCTCACTCCACCATCTTCCCTGGTAGTCCTTACCTCATGTCCTCTTTCTCCCCTATTCTTGTCCCCTACTACTTTGTAATTCTCTTACACTGGCCTCCTTGCTGTTCTCTGAAGAGTCATGGCACAATCTGCCCTCAGGGCCTTTGTGCAAACTATTCCATCTGCCCAGAAATCTCCTTCTTGGGAAATCCACATGGCTCCATCCCTCCTGTACATCTCTGATCAAATATCACTTCAGGGACATCTTTGCTGATAGCTCCTAGTTTAATTTCTGTGTTCCCCAACTAATTTATTTTCTTGTTTCCCCTGTCCCAGGGGGAATGAGGAAGGGCTTTTGTTTATTTGGTACTGTATTCCCAATATCTTAAAAGAACCTGACCCATAATAAACATGTAATAAGTAGTTATTGAATGTATGAATGAAAAAAATTGATCCTTAAGAAAATGTCTATATTCCTTACCTTCCCTGCACTTCAAATGTATTTAGGTTCAAACAAAAGTAAGTGTCTTATAACAGCTCCCTGAAAATTAAAATAGCCATTGTTGAATATTAGCCATGGCAATTGGAGCAGAAAGTTCCATTCCAGAAAAATTTCTGCATCAAGTAAAGAAAACAGAAATGGCTTACAGTATAATTACTGCCTTGTTAAATTATATCAGTATCCTGGGGCACTGTCTTTGACCCAGCACCAAGGTAGATTTTGAGAAAGCCAAGTGGTTTGGGCCACCCAATATTCTTGTTAAAGTGGAGAGTGTAACTGGTTTGTTATTTTTGTCATTGAGAGGTACTGTAGTATAGTGGAAAAGCACTAATGTTGTAGTCAGCAGACTTGGGTTCAAATTCTGGCACTGCTATGTTCCCTTGGACAGATTATATCATTTCTCTGTATCTTTTTGCTCATGTATAAAAGGGTTTTTAATTCCTTTCTCTCAATGTTGTTCTGAAGATTAAATGAGAAAATATACATAAAGCACCTGAGACATGTAATATATGTTTAATAAATGCCCTATGGGCATTGCAGAAATAGGTGTATTTTTTGCTACTCCATTCTACCTTTTGGCCTAAATCAAAATGGAGAAGTGCAGTTACACTGATGTATAGGAAAAAGCTTTGGCCCCTAGGGTTTGATCCATGGAGAAGCCCCACAATACTTTATAAATCTGTCAACAATATCTGATGAAGCTGAAGCCGCAAGTGCTTTCCTAGAACATGAGCCCTACCACCTTCTTAAGTTTTATGGTATCATACTGTATTAGTCAGCCAAAGGAGTGCTGATGCAAAGTACAGAAATCTGTTGGCTTTTATCAAGGGTAATTATTTGGGGTAGGAGCTTACAGTTACAAGGCCCTAAAGAGTCCAACTCAAGGTACCATAAGAGGTACTTTCTCACCCAAAATATTTTGCCACATGTTGACACAAGATGGCGGGCAACATCTGCAAGGGTTCAGCCTTCCTCCTCCCTCTTAAGGCTTTGTGGGTCCAGCTTCTTCTGATCTCAGCTGGCATAGAGCTTATCTCTATTCCTAGGGCTCATTTCTTTCCAGGCTCAGCTGCTCTGGTCTCTTCACCAGGTCAGCTGTATACTATCAGGCAAATGGCTCAACTCTCTGCCTGGGGCTGCAGGATCCTCTTCCATGTCTATGGAGCTTTCTCTGTTCCCACTTATCTGCTTGCATGTTCTTGATTGAGCATCCATTTATATAGCCCACCAAGGGGGCAGGGACTCAACTCTGAGACGCACTAAAGATGCAGTCTAATCAAAGCCCTAATCTTAATATAATTTAATCAAAGACATCTTATCTGAATCTAATGTAATCAAAGGGTATCAATGGGTATCCCAGAGGAACAGACCAGTTTACAAACATAATCAATATCTCTTTTTGGAATTCATAAATAATATCAAACTGCCACACCTATTCTTTATCCTTTGAATAGGTTCTTATTCTTCTATTTTCTGTTTTCATTCTCTTCTACTTTTCTTATTTTCAAAATATCTTGCTAGATGTATGAAGTTAAAAGTCCCATATTAAAAATTATCCAAGAAATTCACAAAGGAAAAGTAATATTAGGTAGCTGATTCACATAATAAAATAACACAAATATTCGTTTTCAAATTGAGACGTATAAAACTTATGTATACTGATTAAGCTTTTGGAATTTACAGAGTGAAGAAAATACTCTGTTTAAATTGCTAAACTATTTTTATGTGTATGTTTCCAATGCCTTTTATTTTGTAATCTTTAGGAAGCCAAAGCTGTAGTTGAAGAAACAAGAGCCCTACGAAGTCGGATTCATCTTGCTGAAGCTGCACAGAGGCAGGCACATGGGATGGAAATGGACTACGAAGAAGTTATTCATCTGTTAGAAGCTGAGATTACAGAGCTAAAGGCTCAGCTTGCTGATTATTCTGACCAAAATAAAGTAAGCAAAACCGTCCTCTCCTAGTTACCATGGTTTCCTTGCCCTTGTCAGGTATCCTGTTTTCATTTTCTTTTCATCTGCACTTCTAAACTAGGTCAATGTCTGTCCTTTATTATTCAAGGATGGGATGATGTTGCAATGGGGTGATGTAATGGTTATGAGCCTTCCTCTACCCAGATAGCTTTGGGATGGAAAAGCATATGCCCCAAATTTATTTGGGCCATTGGTCAATGCTGTAGAGTTCAAGCATTAATCCTGGAAGTAGTTAACATTTAATTGATTACTTTGGTTTTCTCCTTTTGTTTCAAAATTTGCTCATTTGTCTGGTGGAGTAAGGAGGGCATAGGGATGTGTTTTGCTCTTTGGTTAGAGCACTCAAGGAAGTGTGAAAGTTAAGTAATTTCTGCCCCAGGGCCAAGATAATTAATGGATAGAAACTGAGTTTGAATTTAGTTGTTTGTTTCTTAAGTAAGGTATGCTAAATAATAGGAAGACCTTCCAATTTCAATAACAAAATTGAGTGTTTTTCAATGACAATGTGAACCAATGTTTTTTTCCATATAATTTTAATGAATACTGTAGTCATTAAATATCCTTCAAAAACTATAATATACACCTTTACTTTATGAAATAAGATGGAAATTGTACAAATTTAAATACTTTAGAACTTCATTGAGTTGTTCACTTATAAACATGATAGGTATTTTTGTCTCTAATCCTATCAGTTTTCAACAAAATATAGAGCAATTTTAATAATTTATCATTATTTGATTTAAGCATTAAAAAATACTGTAAGTATACCAAGTGGAAATGAAACTAGTTTTAGAAAAACAAAATACAGAAGAAAATCTGAAATTTTCTTTCTCTAGCTCTTAAAAGTAACTAATATATTTCTCATGTCTGTCCCATTGGGGATTGAATGTCTCCTGCAAAAGGCGTGTTCAGGTCCCAACTCCCAGTCCAGTGGGTGTGAAGCCATTTGTAAATAGGACCTTTGAGGATGTTATTAGCTGAAAAGTGCCCAAATTGAATGAGGGTGGACTTGAATCCAATATGACTGAAGACCTTATAAGCAAAAGGAGTTGAACACAGAGAAAAGCCATGGGGAAAATCTTTCCTTGATTTAGGCTTAATAATTTCTTGATAATTTTATTACATATATATATATATATCTCCATCCCTTAACAATAGCTTGTTTAATTTTACCTATTTACCAATTTTATGTAAATAGAAACATGCAAGCATGTGTTAGTCTAACTTGCTATTTTTACCCAAAATTTTGTTTTTGCGATTTATCCATTTGAGGTTTAGTTGATGCCTTCATTATTTGCGTGCTCTATTGCATGAATAAACTACAATGTATTTATCTATTCTGCGTTTGATGAGCAGACCAATTGTTTCTATTTTCTTCTGTTATGAGCAGTGTTGATAAAAACTTTCCTCTGTGTGTATCCTGTTCCACATGTGTAATAGTTTCTCTTAAATTCATACCTAGGAATAGAATTGCTGGGGTGAATGATTATTGGATGTTCAATTACCTTTACTAGGTAATACTTCATTGTTTTTTTGTTGTTGTTGTTGTTTTTTTAAGATTTTTTTTTTAAATTTAATTTTATTTTATTTTATTTATCCCCCCCTTGCTGCTTGTGCAGCTGTGTCCATTCGCTGTGTGTCTTCTCTGTGTCTGCTTATCTCCCCCTTGCTGTGAGGTCTTGCCGCATCAGCCCACGGTGCTGCGCGAGCCAGCCTGCCCTCACAAGGAGGCGCAGGGCCTCTCATATGGTAAACGGGTGCTCTATCCGTTGCGCCACACCCGCTTCCTGCCGTGAGGTTGCTGCATCAGCCCACCACACTGCTCAGGCCGGCGTGCCGCTCAGGCCAGCGTGCCCTCACAAGGAGGCCTCGGGACGCGAACCCCGGCCTCCCATATGGTAAATGGGGGCTCTATCCACTGAGCCACACCCGCTTCCCTACTTCATTGTTTTTTGAAAAGGTTTGAGCCAATTTCTACCCCCACCATTAATGAATGAGAATTACCATTACTCTACATCCTTGACACACTTTCTGTTTTAGTTTTTGTCACTCTGATAGGTGTGAACAGTGTATCTCATTGTGGTTTTGTGTGTGTGTGTTTTGTTTGTTTGAGGTACTGGACCGAGGATGGGGCTACACCAGCTCCCCCAAGGTGGTTTTCTTGTTTGCTTGTTTGTTTTGTTTTTGCTTTTAGGAGGTACTTGGGATCAAACTCGGGACTTTGTACATTGGAAGCAGGCGCTTAACCATTTATTGATACATATTAATAAAGCATACAATTCATCCAAAGTGTACAATCAGTGGTATTTGCTATAATCACATAGTTGTGCATTCATCACTTCAATCATTATTAGAGCATTTTCATTATTTCAATATTAATAATAAACAAAAAAAACAGACAAACAAGAAAATTCCTCACCTCTCAATCTCTCAATGCTTCCCTCACTGTACATACCTGCTGTTTCTGGCTATTCTATCCAAAGTGTATAATCAATGGCTTTTAGTATAATCACAATGTTGTACATTCACCATCTCAAAAATTTTAGAACAATTTCATTACTCCAAAAAGAAAGACTCCAAACCCCTTAGCATTCCTTCCTAAGACCTACATAACAACTAATTTCCTTTCATCTTTATAAACTGATTTATATTTACATTTTATATAAATGGAATCATACAATATGTAGTACTCTGTGTCTGGTCTCCTTAGTATAATGTTGTTGTTTTTTTGTCTGATAATATCATTGTGTAGTATTAACTTACAATTGTTCAGCTTCAAAGAAAAATGGTCTTATATATGCAATTCTACTCATATTCATATTTCACATAATACATTCATATTTCACAAAATATATTTAGTTCATAATAGGGCAATCATACAGTATTTTTCCTTTTGTGTCTGGCTTGCTTCACTTATAATGTCCTCCAGTTTCAGCCACATTGTCATATGTTTCATGACTTCATTTCTTCTTACTGCTGCATAATATTCCATCATGTATATATTCTGCAATTTGTTTATCCATTCATCAGTTGGTGGACACCTGGGTTATTTCCGACTTTTGGCTACTGTGAGTAACACTGTTGTGTGCATCGGTGTGCAGATATCTATTCGTGTCACTGCTCTCAGTTCTTCTGGATATATACCTAGCAATGGTATTGCCGGGTCCCATGGCAAGTCTATATTCAACTTCTTTAGGAACTATATTCAACTGTTCTGGAGGAACAGTCCTCCACAGTGACTGTACCATTCTACATTCCCATCAACAGTGAATAAGCATTCCTATCTCTCCACATCCTCTCCAACATTTAAAGTTTTCTGACTTTTTAATAGCGGCCTGTCTAATAGGAGTGAAATGATATCTCATTGTAGTTTTGATTTGCATTTCCCTAATCACTAGTGATGTTGAACATTTTTTCATGTGATTCTTCACCATTTGTATTTCTTCGTTGGACAGTTGTCTTTTCAAGTCTTTTGCCCATTTTTTAATCTTATACTTTGTCTTTTTATTGTTGAATTGTATGATCTCCTTATATATCATGGATATTGAACCCTTATCAGGTATATATTTTCTCCCATTGAGTCAGCTGTATTTTCACCCTTTTGACAAAGTCCTGTGGGGTGCAAAAGTGTTTAATTTTGAGGAGGTCCCATTTATCTCTTTTTTCTTTTGTTGCTTGTGATTTGAGTGTAAGGTTTAAGAAACTACCACCTACCGCAAGATCTTGAAGATTTTTTCCTACATTTTCTTCTAGGAGTTTTATGGTTGTTGTTTTTATATTTAAGTCTTTAATCCATTATGAGTTAATTTTTGTATAAGGTGAGATAGGAGCCTTCTTTCTTTCTTTTGGATGTGGCTATCCAGTTCTCCCAGCACCATTTGTTGAATAGACTGTTCTGGGCCAGCTGGGTGGGCTTAACAGCCTTGTCAAAAATCGCTTGACTATAGATGTGAGGGTCAGTTTCTGAGTTCTCAGTTTGGTTCCATTGGTCAGTCTGTCTGTCCTTATGCCAGTACCGTTCTGTTTTTACCACTGTAGCTAAGTAACAGACTTTAAAGTCAGGAAGTGAGAGTCCTCCAACTTCTTTCTTTTTTAAGACATTTTTTGCTATTCAGGGCCCCTTACCCTTCCAAATAAATTTGATTATTGGCTTTCCAATTTCTTCAAAAAAGGCTGTCGGGATTTTTATTGGGATTGCATTGAATCTGTAAATCAGTGTGGGTAGAATGGACATCTTAATGATATTTAGTCTTCCAATCCATGAACACGGAATGTCCTTCCTTTTATTTAAGTCTTCTTCGGTTTCTTTTAGCACTGTTTTGTAGTTTTCTGAATACAGGTCCTTTATGTCTTTGGTTAAATTTATTCCTAAATATTTGATTGTTTTAGTCACTATTAGAAATGGAATTTTTTTTCAGATTTTCTCCTCAGATTGCACATGTGTATAGAAATGAAATGATTTTTGCATATTAACCTTGTATCCTGCCACTTTGCTGAACTCGTTTATTAATTCTAGTAGCTTTGTTGTAGATTTTTCAGGATTTTCTAGATATAGGATCATGTCATCAGCAAATAGTGAAAGTATTACTTCTTCCTTTCCTATTTGGGTGCCTTTTGCTTCTTTATCTAGCCTAATTGCTCTAACTAGAACCTCTAGCACAATATTGAATAACAATGGTGTTAGTGGGCATCCTTGTCTTGTTCCTGATCTCAGGGGGAAAGATTTCAGTCTTTCACCACTGAGTACAATGCTAGCTATAGGTTTTTCATACAGGCACTTTACCATACTGAGAAAGCTTCCTTCTGTTCCTACCTTTTGGAGTGTTTTTATCAAGAAAGGATGCTGTATTTTGTCAAATGCCTTTTCTGCATCCACGAGAGGATCATGTGATTTTTCTTCTTCAATTTATCAATTTGGTTTATTACACTAATTGATTTTCTTGTGCTGAACCACCCTTGCTACCTGGGATAAAACCCACTTGATCGTGGTATATAATTATTTTAATGTGCTTTTGGATTCTGTTTCCAAGTATTTTGTTGAGGATTTTTACATCTATATTCACTAGAGATATTGGTCTGTAATTTTCTTTTTTCATAGTATCTTTGTCTGGTTTTGGTATTAGGGTGATGTTGGCTTCATAGAATGAGTTTGGTAGCATTCTTTCTTGTTCAATTTTTTGGAAGAGCTTGAGCAAGATCGTATTAATTCATCTTTGAATGATTTGTAGAATTCACCTGTGAAGCCATTTGGTACCCGGTTTTTTATCTTTGGGAGGTTTTGGTTTTTTTTTTTTTCTTTTTTACCGGGAGGTCCCAGGGATCAAACTCAGGTCCCTCCATATGGGAGATGGATGCCCAACCATTTGAGCCACATCCGTCCCCTTTTGGAGGTTTTTGATGACTGTTTCTATCTCTTCACTTGTGATTGGTTTGTTAAGGTCTTCTATTTCTCCTGAAGTCAGTGTAGGCGGTTCATGTGTTTCCAGGAATTTGCCCATCTCATCTACATTTTCTAGTTTTTGGCATGCAGTTGTTCATAGTATCCTCCTATGATCTCTCTTATTTCAGTAGGTTCAGTGGTAATGTCCCCACTCTCATTTCTGATTTTATTTATTTGTGTCTTCTCTCTGTTTTTTTGTTTGTTTGTTTTTTGTCAGACTAGCTAAAGGTTTGTCAATTTTGTTGTTGGTCTCTAAGAACCAACTTTTGGTTTTGTTGATTCTATTGTGTTTTGTGGTTTTTTTGGTTCTCGATTTCATTTATTTCTGCTCTGATCTTTGCTATTTCTTTCCTTCGGCTAGGTTTTGGGATTCGTTTGCTGCTCTTTTTCTAGTTCTTCCATGTGTGCAGTTAGATCATCAATTTTAGCTCTTTCTTCTTTTTTAATGTAATCATTGAGGGCTATAAATTTCCCTCTCAGCATTGCCTTTGTGGTGTCCCATAGGTTTTGATATGTTTTGTTCTCATTTTCATTCGTCTCAAGATATTTGCTGAATTCTCTTGCAATTTCTTGTTTGACCTACTGATTATTTAAGAGTGTGTTGTCTGATCTCCATATATTTTTGAATTTTCCCTTTTTCTGTCCATTATTGATTTCCATCTTTATTCTAGTTTGATCAGAAAAAGCATTTTGTATAATTTCAGTCTTTTTAAATTTATTGAGACTTGTCTTGTGACACAGTATGTGGTATATCTTGGAGAAGGATCCATGAGCACTTGAAAAGAATGTATAGCCTGCTGCTTTGGGGTACAATGCTCTATAGATGTCTGTTAGGTCTAGTTCATTTATCATATTATTCAGGTTCTCTGTTTATTTATCCTCTGTCCAAATGTTCTATTCAATACTGAAAGTGATGTATTGAAGTCTCCAACTATTATTGTAGAGACATCTATTTCTCCCTTCAGCTTTGCCAGTGTGTGCCTCATATATCCTGGGGCACTGAAGTCAGGTGCATAAATATTTAGAATACTTATTTCTTCTTGTCGAATTGCCCCTTTTATTAATATATAATGACCTTCTTCATCCCTTATAACAGTTTTGCATTTAAAATCTATTTTGTCCAATATTAGTATTGCTACTCTAGCTCTTTTTTGGTTACTATTTGAATGGAATATCTTTTTTTCCAACCTTTCGCGTTTAACCTGGTTGTGTCCTTACGTCTGAGGTGAGTCTCCTGTAGACAACATATAGATGGCTCATATTTTTTTATCCATTCTGTCAGTCTGTGTCATTTGATTGGGGAGTTCAAGCCATTAACATTCAATGTTATAATTATAAAGGCATTATTTACTTCATCCATTTTGACCTTTGGCTTTGTGTTGTCGTATCATACTCTAGACTACATTTTTCACCCTTTCTAATATTCTTCATTTCTACACTCTTCTCCAAGTCTCTCACCCTTGTTTTTTCCTTTGACTGCAGCACTCCCTTTAGTATCTCTTGTAATTCTGGTCTTTTGGTAACATATTCTATCAATTTTTGTTTGTCTGTGAAGATTTTGAACTCTTCATTTTTGAAGGACAGTTTTACCAGATAAGGAATTCTTGGCTGGCAGTTTTTCTCTTTATATCTTAAATACATTATACCACTTTCTTCTCTCTCCATGGTTTCTGATGAGAGGTCAGCGCTTAATTTTATTGAGTTTCCCTTAAATGTGATGCCTTCTTTTCTCTTGCTTTCAAAATCTTCTCTTTCTCTCTGATATTTGTCATTCTGAATAGTAGATGTCTTGGAGTAGGCCTATTCATGTTTATTCTGTTTGAGGTATGTTGTCCTTCTTGCACATTAATATTTATGTCTTTCATAAAGGTAGGGAAGTTTTCAGTTGTTATTTCTTCAAATATTCTTTCTGCCCCTTTTCCATTTTCTCCTCCTTCTGGAACACCGGTAATGCATTTCACGTTGTCATTCAGTTCCCTGAGACCTGTTCCATTTTTTCCATTCTCTTCTCTTTCTGTTCTCCTGTCTTTTCCAGTTCAGATATTCTGTCTTCAAAATCACCAATTCTGTCATCAAGCAGTTCAAATCTGCTCTTATGTGCCTCTAATGTATTTTTAATCTCATCCATCGTGTCTTTCATTCCCATAAGGTCTGTTACTTTTCTTTGCAGACTTTCAAATTGTTCTTTACGCTCACCTAGTATCTTCTTAGTATCCTTTATCTCTTTAGTCATATTTTCTTTAAACTCTTTAAATTGATTTAGGAGAGTTATGTGATTATCATTGTCTTAAATCCTGAACCTCTTCAGGATATTTGGTTTATACCTTTGGCTGGGCCATCCCTTCCGGTTTCCTAGTATGGCTTGTAATATTTTGCTGATGTCTAGGCATCTCATATGCTGGTGAATTTACTCTAATGGACAATTTCACTCTCTTGCCTAGTGTTCTTATTTTTTCACACCTCTTCTTTGCTATTTGGTTCAGCTTAACCTAAGTCTTTAAAATTGCCCAGCATAAGGTACCAAAATCATGCCAGGGACTCACTAATGGTGTGCAAACTTTCTCCCAGGGGTGGGGTAAAGAGAGCTCTAAAAGCAGTTTCTGTCCATGTAATTTCCAGATCCATCAGCAGAAGGCACTTGTTGGCACTCGTTCCCAGAGGTTTATCTCTCGGTGTTCCTTTGTTTTCGTCTGGTCTGAGCCAAGATTCAAAGTGGGCTCTGCTGGCTGAATTCACTGAAGAAAAGCCCCCCCAACTCCCCCTCCCTTTTCCCTTGTAACAGCTGGCAGGGAGGAAGATACCTGCTACCCTCTCAGACAGCTTCAATGCACCATAGGTTTTACCCTTGCTGAATCTCTCAGGGGTAAGGGAGGGGAGCCCTTCCCAGTGGCCGGGAGGTTTAGTAACTCACAGTTTGTTGTTTCAGCTTCTTTGTCTCTCTATCCCTCACCCTCCTGGGAGTTGTGAAGCACTGTCCTGGTCTGCTGACCCCCAAAGCAATTCCCTCGGGCAGCTTTTGGTTCTTTCTCCATTGTTTTTGTGAGAGCGCTGAGCCTTATCTGCCTAATCCTAAGCCATGTTCCCACAATCCTATCCCTTTGTGGTTTTAATTTGAATTTCCCTTGTGACTAATGACATTGAGCCAGTGATGTGCTAGGGCTAGCTGGCCCTGGCTCACAAGAGTATATTGTACACTTCTCTTCTCAACTTCATGTTCAGTGGCATCAGGTTGTTTATTTTCACCCCCTAATCCTATAAACCAGGGCCTCTCCCAACCCCTGCCCCAAATACCCAGTTGGGCTTTTTTTTTTTTTTTAAAGGAAATACTGGGGATTAAACCCAGGACCTCATACATGGAAGCAGGTACTCAACCACTGAGCTACATCCACTCCCAATGAGAGTTGGTTTTTTCATTTGTTTGTTTTTAGGAGGTGCCAGGTATTGAACCCAGGACCTCATACATGGGAAGCTAGCACTCAACCACTTGAGCTACATCTGCTCCCCAGTTGAGCATATTTTTATGTATTTTTAGGCATGTGTATAACTCTGTGAAATGCCTCTTCATATCATTTGACCATTTTTCCATTAGGTCATTTGTCTTTTTCATTTTGATGTATAATTTTAAGTTCCAGTTAAAATCCCTATGTTATTTAAAAATCTCCCAAAATGACTTATTTCCATGTGGTTAGACATATCATTCTTTGCCCTCTTGTGTCTTTTTAGAAATCCTTTCCCTTCTGAGATATAAAGATAATCTTTTGAATTTGCCTTTAAAAGTTTTAAAGTTTTGTCTCAGTTTGCAGCTCTGATCCTTCTGTAATTTTGTGCATTGTTTGAGGGAGAATCCCTCCCTCCTTTCCTCCTTTCCTTCCTTCCCTTCCTTCCCTTCCTTCCTTCTTTCCCTTTCTCCCTCTTTTCTTCTAAATAAATAATCAGCTATCCCAGCACCTTTATTAAAAAGCCACTTTTATCCCCATTGATCTACAAAACCAATTATGTCATAAATCAAGATTACATGTGTGCATGGATCTGTTTCTGGGCTATTGGTTTCATTGGTCCATTTTTATATTTCTGTATGACTAATGCACTGTGTTGATTACAATAGCTTTTATAGTAATTCTTGATATCTGATTCCCCTACCTAGTTCTTTTTCTTCAAGAATGGGTTGGCTATTCATGACCCTTTGATCTTTTATATCTATTTTAGACTCAGCGTCTATGTCATACCAAAAGTTAAGAAAAAAAAAGGAATTTTTACTGAAAATGCATTAAATATATATATATATTAATTTCAGAAGAAGTTACATATTTATACGGGAGGCTTTATTTATGTACACCACTGAAACACAGAAAGGTTCATTTCATTGTGGCCAGGAATCTAGTCTATAGAATAACAACTCTGAAATTTTTTGATACTTGTTTTATGGCTTACTACATGATCATTTTTGCAAATGTTCAAAGTGAGCATACAAAGAATTCTATAATTGTTGGATGGAGTTGTTCTATATAGTCCATTAAATCAGTATTCTTAATTGTATGATTCAAATCTTGTCTATTCATATTAGTTTTCTTTGCTTGAGCCATCACTTTCTAAGGAAAGTTTGTTAAAATCTTCCTTGTGGTTTTAATTTTCTTTAAATATTTTGAAGTAATGTTATTAGGTGCATACAAGCTTAGAATTATGTTATCTTCCTTTATAAAAATGCCATGACTTTCTTTAAATCTAGCACTCTTCTTTCCCCCCTTAATGCCTATTTTGCTTGATATTGAAAAAGTGATACTAGTTTTCTTTTGTTTTGGATGAACATATGTATTTTTTTCCATCCTTTTCCTTTCAACTTTTTATTGTCCTTATGTCTTAATGGTGTCTATGGTAAACAACATGTGGCTAGAATATTTTCCCAGTCTGACTACTCTTTGGCCTTTAATTGGAAAGATTGTCCCTTTTATACTCTTGTTTGCTAATGCATTTGGTTTCATTTCTACTTTATTCTTTTGTACATTCATTTATAGTAGCTTATTTCCTCATATGTTTAGTGATATTTTTTTATTGCAAAAGCATGTGCTTTGATACATTATACGTGTTGAGATCTGAATTTAGAAAATATTCATCCACAGAAATTTTGTGTTTGATTCTACCAGCCTAGGACCAATTAAACTCAGTCCACACAGGTAATATATATTCTTAGCCAATTGGGCATGATTAGGAGCTTATTCCGGGGACATATTTTTTTATCCACTCTGCCAGAGCCAAAATCAAAACGCTGTTTACATCTGTGAGGTTTTTTCCTCCTAGTTCACTATTTGAGGCCTCCTGTTTGCTATTTGTGCCTTGTGTCACCCCAACTTTCAGGCCACCAGTATCAGCATCTACCCTCTGGGAAAATTAGTGTGTAGGATTCTCTCACCCTAGTGGGTTCACCCTGCATTGCTTGTCTCCAGCTTTCCTGTGAGCTCAGCTTACAATAGATTTTATTATACTAAATAGATGTGTATATATACAGCATTTTTAGTTGTCCTATAATGGCATCTGGTATGCCACATTGCAAAAAAAAAAAAACCATAAACTAACTAAAATGTATTATTATTCAGGAATCAATGAACTGATACCTTCATTGTGGCATACCTGTACAGCTTAACTTTTAAATATGCAAGTATTAGTTAAGTGCCCTCAAATTCAGAAGATAATGTACAGTAAGAGAAAAAATAAGTGACATGGTAATATAAGATATTACCTAATAAAAACTGAAAATAGGAGCCGCTAATTAAAATTAAAGAAATGTGTAAGATGCTCCTTTTGCTATCTCTACGCAGGTAAGCATCCAGGAGTTAAGAAAGAGAATCACAGTACTTGACTGCCAATTGCGAAAATCAGAAATGGCTCGAAAAACTTTTGAAGTATCCACTGAAAAACTTCTTCATTTTGTAGAGGTAATTTTCTTATTACCATTAGATATGTCCATTTTTAAGAAATATATAGATTACTGGCATATAGATAAATGCCAGCAGCTGATGGCTAACAAAACATTCTCTGAGCCCAAACCACAATGCTAGCTTACAATCAGATTTAAAATTGCATGGATAATGAATAGACCAGCTAACATTATATAGATTATAAAGAGGAATATTTGAGACTCCTAAATACACATTGTTTTAATGAATACATTCCTAAAAGTCTTGATATTATATAAATATTATTTGATAAATATTCACCCTATAGAGAAATGTTTCTAGTTATATTTCTCAGTAGGATTACATGTCAGTGTAATTTATTTTTTCCCCACATATTAGAAATATTTGTTTAATTAATTGGGGTATGGGAAGAAGGTCATAAATATTAAGCAAGAAAGACGTTTGTTAAAACTTTCACACTTACATATCTCCTTCACTATCTTGTCACTAGGTCATTCAAGAAGTATTTTCTGATAATTCTGCTTCTCTGTCAAATTTAAGGTAAGAATATTTAGATGCTTTCTGCAGAGTCTGACCACTGATTACATTTTTTTATTTAAAAATTTTTATTAAAATATATCATTAATATATGAACATATATAAATAATAAGTATAGTAAAAGTTGTGAACTTACAAAAAAAAAACACATACATAACATCATACAGGACTCTCATATATCAATATTTGTATTGTGTAAAACATCAGTAACAAATTCTGAAAGAGCAACTGATTACATTTTTATCTGATTATTATGACAAAAATACTAAAATCTCTTAAATAGCCTTAAGATATTACATTAACTCCTATTGGATGCCATTCATTAACGTCTTGTGGACAGAGGTGCAAGGACACATTGATTTTGGTCCTATCTCTGTTAAGGAACTTCCTGGAGATATTTAGCTAGTCATTGTAACCTTGTACTCAGTCCTTTATTAAAATCAAGATAGGATTCACCTACTCTTTGTTGGGAATTCTGTAAAGATGAGATTAACTTGAAATTCTGTAAGCATCCTATGGATGAACCAAAGTTACTAGTGGGGAGTGGATGTGGCTCAAGTGGTTGAGCACCCGCTTCCCACATGAGAGGTCCCGGGTTCAGTTCCCA